>CACRXK020004095.1:0-33133 GCA_902702795.2 Paramuricea clavata
ATTCCTAATCCTATTAGAAATGATTTTCCCAAAATTTATCTACGTTATTGTTTTTCTATGGTTGGTTGTACGTGGAATAAAAAATACGAAAGAAACCAAGATTAATTTGTTCTATGCCTCAACGAAAATGCTTGGAACACCGTATTCTTATCGACTTCGTCGTGTTAAGAGACATGTAACTTTGCTCTCGGTTCATCGTTTTGTGCACGGTCTGTTATTGTTACAGAGATCGTCTTTGCCTTTGCTGTTAATTCTTTTAGCTAACGATGTGGAATTAAATCCTGGTCCAGTTATTTCATCTGAGCATCTCGAACACGGTTCATCCGTCGTAAATAATCGAAGCAACACCATCGCGACTGAACGTAAGACATTTCGCTGTTTGAGCTGGAATACGCGAAGTTTGTTTAGTTTACATAGAACATCTGATGGAGATATGATATCAAATAATTCAAGTCTTCAAGATTTTGTATACTCGGAGCAAATAGACATCGTTTTCCTCACTGAAACGTGGCTGTCCGATAAACACTTTGATGCAGAAATTTTACGTCAAGATTATAACGTTTTCCGTGTCGACCGTAAATGTAAAACTGGCGGTGGCGTACTAATAGCTACAAAAGAGTCTTCTTTTACAGAAACCAAGCAAGTATGCTTTAATCAATTAGATACTGAACTAGAAATCGTCTGCGTTGAATGCGCCACTAACAATGCGCGAATCCTTGTTGTCTGCTGCTACAAAGCTCCTGACTCCTCGTCAAAATGGCTTCTCTCCTTTAAAAAGTTCTTAGATTACATTATGGACACTTACGATAAAATTATAATGACTGGTGATTTCAACTTCCCGCGAATCTCGTGGTCTGAAAGCATGGTTATCCCAACCGGTGAATCCGAGAGATTTTTCTACAACACCTTATCTGACCATTACTTAAGTCAATTGATCTTCGCTCCAACAAGAGAAACTAACGTTCTTGATCTTATCATGACAAACATTCCAGACAACGTTAACAACATTGAAGTAATTGATCCAACCAATTTCAATTTGTTTTCCGACCACAAGTGCATACTCTTTGAGTTTCAAAGTACAGCAACACCTTCCCACAAGCTCAAAAGATCGGTTTACGATTACAACCGTGCGGATTTTGAAAAAATGAACCGTACTTTTGAACCGATTGAATTTGAATTTAGCGATCCCACATCGATGTCCGACATTAACGAGAACTGGAATTTATGGAGAGACACTTTCCTTGCTGTAGCTGACGAATGTATTCCAACAAAGATTGTAAAAGGAAGGTACAATCCACCATGGTTGACCGGTGAGATAAAATCTTTGATCAAAAAGAAAGAAACACTACGGCGAAAAATCCGTCGCGGAACAAATTCTGCTGCACTTGTACAAAAATACAAGAATCTCCGCCGTACATCTAAGAGATTAATCAAAGAAAGTCGGGAAAAGTTCTTTGGTTCCCTAAGCGAAGCTCTACCATCCAATCCGAAACTGTTCTGGTCATTTTTTAAAACAACCACTAAATCCAGCCGTATTCCACAGCAAGTTTCCGTCGCGACAGGCAACGAAGACTCCCCACGCTTAGATTCCACTAGTCAAAAACAAGCTGCAGAAATGTTCAATGACTACTTCCACTCAGTATTTCTAACAGAAGGTGATGATATTTCAATCCCCACTACACCTGTAGGTGAAGAGACCATTTCTGACATTATTTTAGACCCAAGTGAAGTATATGACGTTCTTCATTGCCTCGATCCTAGTAAAGCATCTGGTCCAGATAATATACCAATCCGCTTACTAAAAGAATGTGCGCACTCCATCACACCATCATTAACATGTCTCTTCAACAAATCCTTAAAGCATGCCTCCCTACCATCAGAATGGAAACTGTCCAACATCATCCCGCTTCATAAAAAAGGAATCAAGAGTTTTGTTGAGAATTACAGACCAATTTCCCTCATGTGCGTTGTTGCGAAAGTTTTAGAACGTTGTGTTTACAACCGTCTGATTGGTCATATAGAGAACATGATATCCGTCGCACAGCATGGTTTTCTGAGAGGAAAGTCTTGCACAGGTCAGCTCATTTCCGTTCTTCACCGCATCAGCCAAAACCTGGATTCAGGGAAACAAACAGATATCTTGTATTTCGATGTTGCTAAAGCGTTTGACACGGTGAATCATAGCCTTCTTTTAAAGAAACTCCAACGATTTGGACTTAGGGACAATATTTTAACGTGGTTTAAAAGTTATTTATCCGGACGACAACAGCGTGTACTAGTCAATGGTGAGATTTCAGAGACACGTCCAGTTTCCTCCGGCGTTCCGCAAGGATCAATACTCGGACCACTCCTGTTTCTCATCTACATAAACGACCTTCCCGAATCAATAACCTCATCCGCTGTTGACGTTTCCTTGTTTGCCGACGACACAAAATGCATCTCAGTTATTGAATCACCGGTTGACGCCTGTGTCCTTCAAGCTGAAGCGAGAAACGTGGAGAAATGGGCTGAGTTTTGGAGGCTCAAATTCAACGCCGAAAAATGCAAAGTTCTGAGCGTTACGAGAAAACGTCATCCTCTTGTTGCTGAATACATTGTCAACGGTAAAACTTTGCAGCATGTTTCCTCCCAGAAAGACCTCGGAGTGACGGTTTGTTCAGATCTCAGATGGAACACTCATATTTACGAGCAAGTTACGAAAGCCAACCGCCTACTTGGTGTGCTCAAACGTTCGACTATCAAAGTTAAAAACGTAAATACCCGACGCTGTCTCTACCTTACACTTGTGAGATCCCATCTTGCTTATGCCTCACAAGTGTGGTGTCCACAGACTATCACCATGTGTATGGAGCTCGAACGCATACAACGTAGAGCGACCAAATTCGTACTGTCTTTACCATTCCAAACGGACATGCCATATAAAACGAGACTCGCTGCGTTGAATATGCTACCTCTCTGTTACTGGCACGAATATCTTGATATCCTGTTCCTCTTCAAATGCAAATATGGCTTGGTTAAAACTGATATCCTACCCGAAGAAGTTGACACTCTGACTTCAACCATAAATCTACGCTCTTCTAATAACTCTCTTGTAAAATATAACATTCCTAAAGTAAGAACGCTATGTCACCAGAACAGTTATCTTGTACGAGTATCGCGTGTGTGGAACTGCCTACCAGATGAGCTACGGAAACCAGAACTATCATTGCAGAGCTTTAAATCACGTGTTATAAACTATTACCACTCCGCAACATTAACCGTGTTTGACCAGGAAAATCCGCAGACGTGGAAATCAGTTTGTCTGAAATGCCATAAAGCCAGGCAGCTTACTGCAACAATTAAATGTTGTTCTTAATTGAACTAGTTATTTTGGCAATTATTCAATGTAGTATACCTCATTTTATCCGATGTAGAGTTGGGTTTTTCGCCATTTTCGTTTTATCTTATCGACGGGTACAGAACCTATATATATTCTCGCATTTATTCTGTTTGACAATTTTGTCATTTTGTTTTACCAAATTTTGAAATTTTTTACGCTGTCTCTCTACTTCGGATAAAAAGGATTATACTATATTCTTGTTTGATATTTAAATTATAAGTTGTGAAGTTTTGTATAATGATGTTTTGTAACAGGTCACTAACGTAATTGGCTCACGCTGTGTTAGTGTTCCTGAACCGTCTTCCTGTTTGCATATGTATATTTCTGTTGACGGCTGAAGTTAATAAATCAATAAATCAATTAAATCAAGGACACGCGCGGCCATTTCTGGTCTTCCGAGAACACAAGCATGCAAAACAAGTACATTTCAAAGTTCGTATTGTGTTACAGTCGTGCCAATAGAAGTGTTCCGAAAAATGTTGACCAGTTCATTTCCTAACTTCGAGGAGTTCCTCTGAACAATTCCTCAACAATTTGATAAGTTCCTTAAAAAGTTCCTAACTTCCTGTTTCATTGACCAATCCGATTGCTCAAAAATATAAAATTTGATTGGTCAATGAAACAGGAAGTTAGGAACTTTCTAAGGAACTTATCAAATTGTTGAGGAACCGTTCAGAGGTGTTCCTTCAAGTTAGGAAATGAACTGGTCAACATTTTTCGGAACACTTCTATTGGCACGACTGTAGAATTGTTAAACTGTGGAACTATATTTGTACGTCTGCTCCTTCGTATTGTTATGTCAGTGTCTCCTCTTTTAAGTCATACTTGCGCAAGACTTACATCCACCTCACTAGTACTTCCTACACTCCTGACTTACCTAGTTCACACTCACTTATCACGATTCAATAAAAATATCTAACATTTTTCTCTTTGTCTTTTCATTTTTTCTGCCTATTCATTATCTTAGTATTTTCATTTAATCTTCCTTGTCTTTGTTTCTTGTCTTTGTTTGTTGTCTAGTGGTGAGCACCTTGCATGGGACATAGTCTCGTTTGTGTTTTGCCACTTTTGGCACTTTCCTCGTCTTCTTGAACAATGTAATTGTCTGTTTAAGTTATGTAAATATTCAGTTTTTTATATGCCAAATTAAAGTTGTTAAATTAAAAATTAATAAGCCATAAGCCCAATCTTTGAGTACTGCATGTAGCCAAACTGTTTCACATTACAACATCCCCAATTAATTATCGAAAGAATACAGTTACAGAGCTTTCAAAATCATCAATCTGTCTAGTCTACTATCTGATCCATGAACAGTCCCAATCATACACAGTGTTCAGCAAAGTACTCAAAATATTTACTTAAGTAAAAGTGAAAAGTTACACCTCAATTTTCACTTAAGTAGAAGTAAAAGTACTGATTGAAAATTTTACTTAAGTAAAAGTAAAAATATTGCCTGAAATTTTTACTTAAGTAAGAGTCTGCCTGAAAATTTTACTTAAGTAAAGAAAAGTATTGGGAAAATGTACTTAAGTAAAAGTACTACTGAATAGAATATAAATTCGCAAAGGTTTAAGCAGGAATAGAACACTCAGACATGTAAGTAACGTGGTAAAACAACTTTATTCTTCAAATACCTCCATATATATATACTCCAGTCCACTCACCACTTTGAGAAATACTTTTTTACTTCGCCAAAATGTAACAAAAGTAACAAAGTAAAAAAGTAAATATTTACCAAAAATCGTACTTCGTTACAAGTAAAAATACTTCATTAAAAAAATACTTCGTTACAAGTAAATACTGATTTTTTTACTTAAGTAAAGTAACGAAGTAAATTTACTTCGTTACTATAGCTAACACTGGCCATACACAATAAGTTTACATGTTTCCAAATTACAAATAACTTGTTCCATTTAAATGTAGAACTAATAGATAGATATTTATAATATAAGTAGTAAAAAATAATTACTGTAGAATAATGGGCTAGGGACCTTTGGAAAACCTATTGGACTTTTATAGTAAGGCCCCTAGTTTTAGTATTCTAATGATTAAAGACTACGAAAGAAGAAATTGTATATACAAGCAGAAACTGTTTACAACAAATTGAACGATGAAAAAATACTAAGAAATAAAATAGTACATTACTATCATTAGTGTTCCTAATGCTAAGGTTTTTATAATTTATTTACATTAATTAGATAATAAGTAAATGGATTTTGCTTTTCTCTGAAAAGAAAAATATGTTTTGGTATTTTTAATTTTGTCATCAAGAAAATTCCATAAAGAAATTCCTTTGTTAAATACAGTGACTACAGTGCATATACGGTAACTTACGGTAGTTAATCATTTTAGAGACCCTTAATTTTATTCCGTCGTCCGTGAATCTATACAATGAATTTAAATAACTGAATTTTGCTATGCTTACATTTTCAAACGACTGGTCTAAGTTGTTAATTATTTAATTTTTTAAATAAATCATAAATCAAATTAGAAATGATGGCGATGAAAGGAAAACGAGAGCAACACGCACTCCAATTCCTTACTAAGAAATGCAGGACTGTAACCTATCAGACCTCTTTCATCAACAGAACAACAAGAATATGGAACACTCTTCCTAATGAACTTAAGGGGGTCTTCCACCCTAAAAACATTTTATTCAATTTAAAGGTTTTATCATCATATTTGAGTCAAATATGATGGAATATCCTCAGCTGACGCAGGATCAGTAACTTTTACATTCGTCGTTGCCATAGTAACTAAGATAGGCCTCGCTATAGGGTAAAATATAGGGTTTGCTCCAAAAATGATGTGAGCCAAACTAATTCACCGAGGATTTTAGAAACAGCTTTAATGGACACTTAATATATCGATCTATGTCGTGAACCTAAAAAAATATACAAATAATATAATAAGGCCTTCATATTTTACTTTTTTAAAATTATATGAAGAAAGGAGTTCTTATAAGGCTACTCTTGCAATGTATATATTGCTGATATATGAAGTTTTTTAGGTCCATGACATGGCTATGTAACAAGCAAATGAACTCTGAAAATTTCGAACGAATTGATTCAGTATGAACAGTAGGAGAGTTTTTAGTATTTCGCAAAATGCTCATGTGAGAAAAGCGATTTTAAAGTTTTTGCATATTTTAGAATAACTTAGATAGAACAATATAATTGAAAATGGAACACTAGACTAAACCAATCGCATATCTTTATCGCTCCGGGTAAAATCGTGGTTTTACCCTACGAAGGTCCGGGTAAAATCGTGGTTTTACCCTACGAAGGTGTAGAATTTGCTGGATTTCTCTGGTTTACGGTACATTTTCGTTCTTAAAATTGCACGGATTTTATAAAGAACGCTATAAAGACTACATTTTTACGTTTTTCTAAAAAATAACGCATATTGGAAAATTTGGGTGGAAGACCACCTTAATTAAACAACAGTCTCTTTCCTTGTCTACATTTAAATATTTATTTTACAGATATTACACTACTGCTATCAATATACTACTATATGAATCTGAAAATCCCCGGACCAGTTGGAAATCAATCCGCTTGAAATGCAGACTAGTCCCAAGTCCTCTGTGCACGCTTTTGATTTCCGTGACGTCATCCGTCACCTCAATAATATGCAGAAACGCGCAATAGGCGAACTAAGAGGCCTAGGGACTAGGCTGCTTGAAATGTAACGCTGCTCGTAGTCTTGCTACTCCACTCTCTTGTTGTTCTTGATAGTTGTATTTGTTCACGTAAATTTAGTTTTGTTAATGTAATAGACCTTTCCTCTTTTAAGTGAGATTTTGATCAAGACAAGTCTGGACAAAAATTTCATCACAGTTTGAAAGAGCATCGCAAAATTAGTAATATTCCAAAGTTTTGTTGCAAAATGTTGTAAAATGCGGATGATATAGCCTTGCAAAGTTTGCCGTTTTCCAGTCAAATGCATTACAAACGGGAAATTGATAATCAGATGACCAAACTGATTATCAATTAATTCCCCTTTGTAATACAAAATAACTGAAAAACGGCAAACTTCGCAAGGCTATATTATCCGCATTTTACAACATTTCGCAACGAAACTTCGGAATATTACTAATTTTGCGATGCTCTTTCAAGCTGTGATGGAAGGCTAGTCTAGATCAAAATTTCACTTAAAAGGGGAAAGGTCTATTGTATATTTATACAGTATTTGTATATTTGCTGCCGCAGCGAGCGAGCATTAAGGCCCTGTTACACGGTGCAATTTTTCATGCAACTTGTCTCGCAATGTTTAAAAAAAAGATTTTGATAATGCATTGCAAGAGGTGTTACACGCTGCAATGATATTCATGCAACTCGCAACGATACGGGACAGAGGCATGCGAAGAGAATAGGGAGAGGCGCTATTTGGCGCCAAATTTTAATTAAAGTAAAGCGTGTACTGGGGAGAGCCAATAGGAACTCTCCAAGCATTAAATATTGCAAGACAAGTTGCACGAAGCCATGTTACACGCTGCAATGCTAAAAATAATTAGTGCAATCGTTGCTAAAAGTAGAACCGACTTCTACTCTCTGCAATGCTTCATGCAACTTGTCTCGCAACGATTTTGACCATTGCAAGGCATGTTAAACGGTGCAATGACTCGTGCAACTTGTCTCGCAACGCCATTGCGAGACAAGTTGCATGAAAAATTGCACCGTGTAACAGGGCCTTTAAGCGAGCGAGCAAGACAGCAAACTAAAATCGTACAGCTACTTAAAATCTCAATCTTGCTAGAGCCGCAAAGCATGTTGGTTGAAAGTCATTTTACCAACATGCAACGCGTGGCTATCAGGGCGGCTATTTGAATTATAGTGCTATTAAATATTTACATGTACAATTCTTCACTTTCACGCTGTTTTTAAAAGCAATATTGCACAGGTATAAATCTACAATAGAATTATAAATGCAGTTAATTAATTTGTGAGCGAGTGGTAGTTCAATACAGAAAGTTTCAGATCCATTTTGCATGACATAACTCGTATTAAAATCACCAACGTCACTAACAGGCGACGAACAGTCGGGGAATTTTTTTCTACAGCCAATCACTTGTCAGAAAACAGCCGTAAACAACCTAATTAGAACAAAATCTTTCCATTGCTTGTAAACTTGAGTGAAGTATTGAAAATTTAACTCAGTTTACAAGCCAGTAAAATGGAAAAATCGCTGCAAATTGCAGTGTTGTCGCACCAAAGTTGCAGTCAAAATCGCAGGATGTGTACATTGGAGATTTCAAAAAATCGTTGTAGAAATCGCAGTGAAAATTGCAAGTGTAAACAGCGGCAGGTACAAAACGCAGGTTGCAGGTTGCAGGTTGGAATTTTGCAGGTTGCGAATTTTGCAGGTTGGAATTTTGCAGGTTAGGGATTTTGCAGGTTGGAATTTTGCAGGTTGCCAGGAATTTTGCGAGTTGATGATGCAATTTAAAATTACACCACTATAAAGTATTCTAGTATAATTTAATTGTGTATTAAATTGTTTGACTCCTTGTCGGGGCTTTTGATATCAGCCTATCCTGCTGCCATATGTTCCTAGCCTTTGCTCTTAGGAGTCGCCATCAATGCCCATCACCCTTGTGAAAACATTCAAAATGAGCAGATCGGCTTGGACCTCCAGTGGGACGAATGTTTCGATACATGACGTGGTGGCAGTTCAGAAAATGCCTGAATGAGGTGTCTCTCCTCTGCACCCACTTAAGAGAGGTCCACTCAAGCCCCCAATTACCGTATCATTACCCGAGAGTTAGTTAACTTTTGACAACATTCTAGTATAAACGCCGTCACGTCATGTAGGCACCTCGCAACAATCAAAACATTCGTCTCCCTGTAGCTCCAAGCCAATCTGGTCATTTTGAATGTTTTTACGGGGGTGATGGCCACTAGCATTAGAGCAGAGGCGCTGACAAGGAGTCAGACTGCAATAAATGCACAACTAAATTATACTAGAATACTAAAAAAGTGGTGTAATTTTAAGTTTGCATTATCAACCTGCAAAGTTCTTGGCAACCTGCAAAATTCCAACCTGCAAAATCCCCAACCTGCAAAATTCCAACCTGCAAAATTCCCAACCTGCAAAATTCCAACCTGCAACCTGCAACCTGCAACCTGCGTTTTGTACCTGCCGGTGTAAACAGGCCTTTGTGTTTATGGAAGTATAAATATTCACTAAAGCATAGTTAAAGCAAGAATATATCAAGTGGAATCTGTTGAATTAATCGCTGTTTTTATAGTGCGCGTACAAATACAAACGACAAATACTATCGGATTTAAAAATTAAGTCTAATACTGCTATATTTCACTATATTTTAGATAGTATTTTAATACGTTTCCGGCGCAGTTTTATAGGCCACGCTTCAAATTTTGTATTTGTATATTTCGTGTATGCGATAACACATCTTTGATTTGCAATCACTACAAACAGTATTTTAAAACGTTCATGGCGTGTGCTACTCAAAGGCAGCATTTACTACATTTTAGGTAACCTAGTTATGCAGTATTTGTAAAATAAGGCCACAGTAAATGGTTTTTATACTGTTGCGGTGACCCTGGTAGGCAAAGGCTCTCGAATAAGACTCGTTTCAAATAACTCCTCTTTCTATTTTTACAGAAAGCGTTGCCCTCAACAAACCGGTAACACGAAGCTCAGCTTATAATGCTGGTTATCTCGCCTCGCGAACAGTGGACATGAATTTCGAATCCTATTTCGTCACAAACCAGGAAGTACAACCATGGATAAGAGTCGATTTGGAAGAACTCTATTACATACACGAAGTAGTGATATGGCTAAGGAATGATTGTTGTAGCAGTACGAAACAGGATATAGCCGTGAGAGCGGGTAGGTGAGGGCATACAGTTAAGGTTACAGGATACCCTTTTTGGCGTTTTGTGGAAAATCGCTACTGCGCGCTCAAAATCAGTCTGATTTTCATCAAATTTTCACCAAATGTTAGCCAGTGCATGCAAAATATGGTAAAGTTGTAAAATTGACAAACAATAAAATACTGTAAGAATTATTCAGGAAAATCTTAAATCGCGGTACCTTTACGCTTTTGAGTTATGTTCCTGCTGGTTTTAAGATATATTTATGAAAATATCATTTTTATACAGTAAAATAGTTGTTCTAAAAAATTGTGTTCGGAAATTTTTGTTTATTTCCTCATTCCGCTGATATGGCGATTTCTTTGACGACTGCAATATATTTCTGTGATACGAAAGCGGATATAGCAGTGAGAGCGTGTAGGTGGGGCTATCTTTACTACATATAGAAGTTGTGAGGAGGCAGAACATGACAGAAGGGGAAGATAGGTGGGGTCTTTACTACATACACAAGATCTTAGGAAACAGAACATAGAAGTAAGAGAAGGTAGGTGGGATGTAGAAGGGGGAGGAGACTGAGAGGAAGCTATCTTTACTATCTTAACAAGTTGAGGGCAAAGAACATGGCAGTTAAAACAGGTAGGTGGGGGTTAGGAGGGGGGGGAGGCTGAGAGGGGGCTATCTTTACTACATACAGACGTTGTGAGGACCCAGTCCATGGCAGTTGAAACAGGTAGGTGGGGGTTAGGAGGGGAAAGAGACTGAGAGGGGGCTATTTCGCTTCATACAGAAGTTGTGCATGAGGACACAGAATACAGAAGTAAGAAAAGGTAGGTGGGAGGTAGGAGGGAATGACTGAAAGGGGGCTATCTTTAGTCTTTATTACATACAGAAGTTGTGAGGACGCAGAACATGGCAGTTAAAACAGGTAGGTGGGGGTTAGGAGGAGACTGTGAGGGAGCTGTCTTTACTACATGCATTACACTGTTACACAGTAACTCAGCCGTCATTCAAAGGGTTTCAGAAATTATTGCGGAGGCCAGGGTGTGTGTGTGTGTTGCCTCCCCCTAGTCACAGAATAAATACACACAGACTAGTCACAGAATAAATACACACAGAAGGTAGACTCAGGAAAAAAACCCATAACTGTTGCCACGCTATGATTCGTCATCAAAATGCTAGCGTCATGGTCCTAGCCAGCGCGCGTGTGAGAAGCAATTCTTCCCCTCTGGACGTCCGCCATTTTGAATATCATTAGGGGGTGAATGGTTCATAAGCGCACTGGCTAGGACCATTGCGTCAGCATTTTGATGACAAATTACGGTTAGGCCAGAGTCATAGGAAAAACCAAGAAGTTGGGTTTCTGTATAGTCTCTATTCTGTGCCCTGGTGTCCCTCACTGTTTGAGATCAAAGCAAGATATATTTGCGAGCGAAATTAAACATCAAGATGTTACTAGAAACTCTTTCTTTTTTCAGGACGCAGCCTTGCGAACAATGGGAATTCAAATCACTTCTGTGGCAGTCACGTCTTCTACCAATTGGAGATCAGGTCATTTTATTGCAAAGTGATTGGGAGATATGTTAACGTTCAACTTGTAGAAGAATTTTCTGCAATTTTTTCCATTGGGGAGATCGTGGTGAACCCTGAAACTACAGGTGAGCGGGGACGGGTGGTGTTGGGGGGGGGGACTTGCAAATTAGCTCAATGATTCAAGCTTGGTAGTTGCAATGATTTAAAAAACAGTCTCGTATTATTCCGCTAACCAATGTCTTACTAATATGGACAAAGGTCTGATTAATTGCTTTTTATTTCTAGACCTCAAAAAAGATTTTTGACCAGGAACGTAACTAGACCGATAATTGGGGGGGGGGACATATTCATATATTTGTGTTCTGCCCGACGGATTTCTTTTGAAGCAATTGTTTTTACGGTATGTGAACATGAATATATGAATAATAACCCCCCCCCCCCAATTATCGCGTTTGGCTACGGCCCTGCTTGTGACACTGTTGACCATAAAATTCTAATTTTTAAAGCTAGAATTATACGGAATAAGAGGAACCGCATTACACTTATTTCAATCTTATATCTCTGAAAGAAAACAGATATGTAAACTTCAAAATATAATGTCAGAAGTTACTAATGTAACTTGCGGGGTTCCCCAGGGATCAAAACTAGGCCCGTTACTCTTTCTGTTATACATTAATGACCTCCCTAATTGCCTAGAAGAAACACAAGCTTCTGGTGTTTGCGGACGATAGAAACTTGTCTTGTAAAGGTAAATCGTCCACAGAAATCGAAAACAAAATTGACACTGACTTAGAAAACGTACATAAATGGCTAATTGCCAACAAATTAACATTGAATCAGGAAAAAACTGAATGCATGTTGGTAGGCTCAAGACAGAGACTACAACAATCTTCAAGTAATCCTCAAATAGTTATTGGCAACCATATTATACAGCAGGTCCCAAGTAAGAAAGTTCTTGGGGGTTATTATTGATGAACAGTGAAAGTGGAAAGAACATAACGATACACATTGCAAAAAAATTTCCCAGTCAATTGCTGAGGGCCGCAAGTTCATTAGTGTCACCCTCTTTAAATAAAGTATCCCATTGTTTGGTTATTAAGATCAGGATGCGCACGCACCTATGGACAATGCACAATGAACAATGAACAATGCACCTTGTCTTATGTAAATAGATAACGATACGCACATTCATTCAAGAATTGGAACATAGCACGCACTGGGGAAACATTAAAAGATATTAAGAAAGATATACGTATTGAAGTTTTACTTGTTGTGGATCTAATCAAGCTGTCCCCCAAACGGCCTCGACGATCCCGCGTGTTGCTATACACTATACAGTGTGTATCAAAATAATTCGAATCCAAATTTGACAGACTGCTGTTTATAAAATACTAAAGTAAACCATATAATTTTTATATGGCAATAAAGAATAGCCTATTAGGTTTCCGATGATATCGTTCTTATATCAATAAGATCAAAAGTGACCAAGAAATCGTGTGTTAAAACTGGTTGCTCGAAATCAAATTTTTCCGCCGATGGGAATTCGAAGTGAGACGTACAAACAAAAGATAATGCAAATTTAATTAATCAACAAACTGTTATGTAGCCAAAAGTTACGGTTACCACTGAGTAATTTAAAAAAATACAAAACAATGGACACTCCGAAAACGGTTAACATTTTGATTCGACGTTTCGACTAGCTTACAGTCATCATCAGGAATCAATTCCTGATGATGACTGCAAGCTAGTCGAAACGTCGAATCAAAATGTTAACCGTTTTCGGAGTGTCCATTGTTTTGTATTTTTGTTATGTAGCAAAATTTACATAAATTCATGTTCATTTAAAGAGATTTAAGCTCCTATGCTTTCAACATGTCGAACGAGAAGAAATTCGCGTTAAATTTGCATTTTAGTTTTCAGTGATGATTAGCATTTCAAAGCCTTGTGGGACTAACTTTGAAAGAAAAAATGTCCAATTCCCATCGGCGGAAAATTGTGATTTTTATGGACTTGTCAAAGCAATACTCCTTCATTTTCCAACTAAATGACGCGTACAGCATGTCATTTGAAAGATAAATAAATGAACTTAACAATGGTGTAAAAACCAACCGAATTTGTCAAATATATTCTGCGTTATTATACGCCAAATTTGGATTCGAATTATTTTGATACACACTGTATAATAACAACGAATAAAGAGGTCGTTTTCCATATCTGTATCTCTTGAGAAGAGCAAAGCAATTTGTAAGTCAAGATACACTTCTAAACATGTTTAATGCACTTGTCCTACCTCATTTCACATACTGTTCGAATATATGGAATGGTGGTAGTTGTGCACATATTGAAAAACTACACAAATTGCATAAGCGAGCCGCTAGAGTGATAACGGGTTTAAATTATGAAATAAGATCATCAGAGATATTTGAAAAATTAGGTTGGGAAAAAATTGAAATTATTCTTAAAAAAGGTGACTTACAAAATTATAGCATTTAAAGCATTACGGGGTGAAACGCCTAACTACTTGTCAGACCTGTTTGTCGCCAGTCATAATGACACGTATCAATTAAGAAGTAATGATCGAAAACTTAAACAAACCAAACACATGCAAACTTTATGAAAAATAGCTTTTCATACCGCGGAGCTATATCCTGGAATAGTCTTCCAGCTGAAATTGTCGATGTATACGACCAACTTTCCTTGTATTCTTTAAAAACTTTATTAATTAATAAATCATTACTATATATACAAGGACTTGGAGGGAAAATGTGGCAAGACTAACGATTTATATACATCATCTTAAGGGCGTTTTCAGTCATATAATTCTTGGCTCTTCTTAACAGAGCGCGATATTTTTTGAAATTTTCCTACATTGTGTTTGAATGTGCTTATGCTAATCAAGATGTTCACAGGGGCGAAACTTGAGGGGGGACATGGGGGGGGGGTGACACCCCCCCCCCCAAGTACTAATCATCTGGATTGGCAGGGCGAATCATCTGGATTGGCAGGGCAATCAAAGATTGTAAATGATAGAATGTAGAGTTATTATAAGTAACTTACATGGACTTATAGACAAATTTTTACAAATATTGGTCCAAAAATAAGGGTTTCACAGATGTTTTAACAGGAATTTGTATGGAAAAATATTTTGACCCTTAATTTGACTGGTTTGCCAATTGGGAAATGGAAAAATAATGGTCCAAAAAAATTGCTGCAGGGCATCATCGGCTTTTGCAGGGCAATTCTAGCAGACACCTCCCTAATTAAAATGGGCTAGGTTCGCCCCTCGATGTTCATCTAGAAATGGTAGGGGTACCAAAATTGAGCGTAGTGTAAACGGTTCTTATGATCTATTCTCCAGATAACGTGGCGGTACACTCAAGCAACATCGCCAATGTTCAAGTATACAGCAGCGATTTCCATGTGAAACACGTTACTGACGGAATTTACGAAGCCTGTCATGTTATGATCGAGAGTACAGACGCCATGAAGAAAGTGATGATCACGATGGGCGCAACTTATGACATTTATAAAATTTTTATTGTTGGCAATCCGACGAAATTGGACTCTTTGGTTGAATTTGAAATACTAGTCGGTGAGTAGGCGTGAATGTTCTTATGAAGGCCTGTTGCAGACGTCAAACCGACTCAAACGTTTCATGGATCGAGTGATCCCATATCCCAGCCCATTTTTTCGGAATCCCCATTTCTTCCACTAAATCCCAGTTTCAAGCAGTTATTAAATCAAACTTTGGACATAATAGGGCCATTTACTGATACGAAAGAAAATTAGTCGCACCTTAAGCCTGGATCACACTAGCAATTTTGTCCGCGATTTTGTGTTTCTGACGGATGCAAATGAGTGAACTCGCACAAAAAAGTATAGAGTCGTTTTTCAGAAGTAAATCATTTCAAGTCTTTTGCATGTCATTCGTTCGATCACATTTGCCAGGAGAAGAAATATCGCCGACGGAATTGCTGGTGCAGGGCCGTAGGAAGCTCTTTTCGACTGGGGCCGAAGGCCCGAGGAAATTTTTAAATTTAGAGTCTCTGAAATGCCATTTCCTGGACTTTGGCGGAAGATTAGACAGAATTCTGATAGTCAAAAAACAGCGTTTTAGTATGTCGAAATTTACAGGAAAGTATGGGCCAGATTATAAAGTATTATTATTGCGCGGCGGGAACTTTTCGTCGTAAATAGCAGTTGCGCGGAAAAGAAGGCAGAACATTTGAGAAAATTTCGCCAAAATCTGATGAGAGAGATGGTCTGAAATGACATTTTCAGAGTTTTCTCTCGCAATGCCCAACACGCAAAAGACAAAATAAATCATTAGTTCATCAAAAATGTGCAGATTTTGCAGGATTTTCTTGAAAATGCGCGGACAGAAATTCAGCTAAAATTTCTGCGCGTGAACCGGATCTGGAGTATGGGTAATATCTTCATTCTTTGCAGTTTGTCATAGATTAAATGATAAAGGTCTGCATGATTTTGAAAAAAGAGTGATTATTAGCAAATTATTGGGGGGGGGGGGCTGCAGCCCTCCAGCCCCCCGGTTGCTACGGCCCTGTAGTGTGAACCAGGGTCTTAGCTGTATAGAGGGCCGTGTTGGCCGTGTTATCGCGGCCAAAAACAGAAAAACACGGCTAGATAAAATGAACGGGACTTCATTATTTATATAAGGTCGCGTAGGTTCATAAAATAAGGTGTTCCTACTTACAACAGACAGAATTTCTTCCAACTTACGTCGTAAGAAAGTTTCTAAAATCTACTGTTGTGGTTGAAATTGGAAAAAGGGATCCGTGATGTTTTAATGTTTCGATGGATAATGAGAACCATATGGTATTAAAATGGTTTAACTTTTAAATACCCTCAAGAGTTGCTGAAATAACTTAATATTTTAATGTCAGTATAGGCAATGTGAGCTAGCCTTGTATTTGGTTGCAAAGCATACAACAACCACACGCAGGTATTGTCTGTTGTTGGCGAGCATAACGACAAATATGCACATGCACCCTGGCATTTAGAAACTTTAATCTTTAATCTTTAATCTTATTAAAATCAATTGATAAATTACATATCAAGTGTTACAAATTAATTATTTTAAAATATATTACAAGTTTTTAACATTAAAAAATTTTTAGGTTATATTATGAGAGTTGCAAAGCTAAATTATATCTAAAAATACATCTATTGATAAAACTATTTTTAAAACGCTCGGTAGAAATGTTTGGCCACTGTGCCTCTTGTGTTCTAAGAAACACGCCCGAGATCTAAAATCCTAGCTAAGACCCTGAACCAGGATTAAAGCTGTGGGTAAGTATAGGTAATAGCATGGTTTCGAGTGCAATTTGGAAGAAAAAAAAGCTTGCACGAGTGATTTTTTCATGAGAGCGAAGGACGAGTGCAATTTGAAATCTTTAATTGAAAAACTCACGAGTGTATGTTTTTTTTTCAAATTGCACGAGAACCTACCCTGGATTCCAGAGCCTTCGACAGTAAATAATAAATTGAAATGTCGCGAAGGCTCTGGTTCAACGGGGAGATTCTTTGATTAAACCGCACCATTCTGTTTTGTAATTGGCGCGGTTTAATCAAAGAATCTCCCCGTTGAACCAGAGCCTTCGCGACGTTTCAATTTATTATTTACTATCGAAGGCTCTGGAATCCAGGGTAACGAGAACCATACTATTACCTAATACCGTAAAACTCCGACTATAAGCCCTGGGCTGATATTCTTCCGGCTGTGCCGTAGCAAGCTCGATAATTAGGGGGAATGATATTCATATATTCGTGTTCACAGACCATAAAAACAATCGATTTCAAAGGAAATTAATAAACGAATATATGAATATGAGCCCCCCCCAATTATTGCGCTTGCTACGGCACTGTTTCGTAAGCGATTTTTGATTGGCTTATACAAGGGGAGGGCTTATATACGGTAGGGGCTAATTATACATGGACGATGTTTTGTGTTAGTGTAATAGTGATAAACAAGTATAGTAATAGTGATAAACAAGTGTTAAGCATAGTAATAATAGTGATTAATAGTGGTAATAGTGATAAACAATAGTGATAAACAAGTGGGCTTATATTCGGGTGGGCTTATGTTCGGGGGGCTTATATTTGGAACATAGGCGTCGAAAGATCGATAATTGGTCGGGGGATATTCATATATTCGTGTTCACATACCATAATTAAAAACAATTGATTTCAAAAGAAATTAATAAAGCAGAACATGAATATATGAATATGCTCCCCCCCCCCAATTATCGATCTTTCGACGCCACTGATTTGGAACGAGGTGAGCGTCAGGATAAGTGGTGGGCTTATACACAGGAGGATGGCTTATGTTCGGGGGGGGGGGGGGCTTATATTCGGAGGTTTACGGTATTAATTAATACATGAAAAATTAAGAAATTAAGAATCACTGACATTAAATATCACATTTAGTTGTTAAGAAATTAAGAAAATTAAAAAATTTGCACTGTATTTTTTTGCAATGTATTTCATTTTTTGGTACTGTATTTCGAAAAATTGCACTGCTCTTATAGCCAATCAGAATTGAGAATTTTTTCATGTATATTATTTTAAACCAAACCAAACCAAACCATCTAAAATGTTATTTCCACAATGGTCAATTGTTTTTGTGTGAACGTTTCGAAATTGAAAGTTATATTTGTATATAATATGGGTTTTAATTTAGGTAAGCTTTTTAAAAATAAATTCCCGTGTTTCCCTGGGATGCAGAGCATGGCAGGAGTACATACGAAGGCATTTTACTGTGAGCCGCGTCTCGCTGGATCTATTATATCTATAAAGCAGCACACGTCCAAGAAAACTATGAGCATTTGTGAAGTGGCTGCTTATACCGAGGCAAAACGTAAGTAAGACTCGGTCTTTCAAATATCTTGTCGATCAAGAACAAATTGTGACAATTAGCAGTATTATTAACAATTGCGTTAATGATCGCGACAACGATAATATTAACAAGTACAAAAACAACAACAACAACAGCAGCAACAACAACAGCACCAACAGCAACAACAACAACAACAACAACAACAACAATAATAGCAACAACAACAACAACAATAATAGCAACAACAACAACAACAACAACAACAACAACAACAACAACAACAACAACAACAACAACAACAACAACAACAACAACAACAACAACAACAACAACAACAACAACAACAACAACAACAACAACGACAATAACTTCCTAAGGCTTTATCCAATAACCTTTATCATCAAGTTAATGATTATCAATCGCTCATTCAATCTAAACATTTTAGAGACTTTTATTTACCTCTGGCTCTGATTCCAAGTGAATACGTTCCTTGTCCTGAAAATGGATTTATTGATTACAACTCAGATGGAATAATACTAAAACCGAATTTTCTACAATCATGGAACAATCACTTTGGGACATATTAAACGTTTATTACTTGAAAAGAAAGTAGAATATTTCGGGCTTACATTGTGCGTCCCCCCTCCCTCCCCTCCCTCCCCCATTCAATGTTGTGTTCACGACCATATGATATTCACGAGTATTGCGCAACGTTTTGGGCAAATAGCCGGGGAACCAACAATGTAAGATGGGGGGATGAGGGGAGGGCAGGGTAACGTTAATGTATGAATGTACGATCTGCAACAATATAGTTTAAAAGCTGCGTGTAAAAGTTTTCTTTCTACAGATATTACAATGCTGTTTGAGTGACACTTTAATAGTGATTGTCCCGATTAATTATTCTATGATTGTAGGTCTACTGACCATATTATAGGGTTCAAGTAATAGGGAATAGTAAAAACAAACTATACAGATTTCACAAGGAAGGATTTTATGTGCAAACATCATTAAATGCATGATTCGAACTCACCCTATGGCTATGCAAAAAGCGTTAATAAGTAATAATTACTTTACCTCGGCAGTATTGTTTGAGTTGTATCCCTTTCTCGCTATCTCATCATCGGATCTCTTTCGTTTTTTTAGTCTGGATCTCGATGGGGTATTCCACGAAAGTCTTTCCTCCGGCTTAAGTAAAACAGAATATAGAATATGAAGGACTAATAATTAGTGTTACTTTTTGTACTTTTACTTTGAACAAGATGGGCTTAACAAAATATTATTTTGACACAAACGTTCAACAGGATGCACAATACTATATTATACTCTGGCTAACTTTTACGCTATTTTTAATATTTACTTTCAACAGATGTAGAGCGGTTATAAGGTTGGTGTTTTTGATTAATTTCAAAGAAATCATAAAGCTTTGGCTTGACTTGGTTTCATGCATGCAGTTCACACCATCGCTTTCTACTTCTGACTGGCTGGTTTCATTCTTGAAATTCAGGCGTTCACACGCTCCTTTAAAAGTGGCATTGTTAAATTGCAAATTCAGAAGTTGTCCAACTGAAATGGCGTACAGTAAATCCAAGCAACCAAACTTGACCAAAGATGACATCACAATGGTACTTGCATGACTGCAATTTTATCAAAGCTTTACGATTAGGCGAGGTATAGGAGTTAAAGAACTGATCAGGGTTAAATCATAACGGTATACCATTAGAGGATGTATAGGATTAGGAAAATCATAAGGGTTAGGATTAAGATCACAGAGAAGGAATTTCTCCACAGATAATGCATTTGTATAGATCAACTAAATGTAGTATGGTGTTGGCGCGAAACCTCCAAAGAACCTGCATTTGTTTTGTTCCAATTGGTGAGCTCTAATGTCCTTGTGCTAAAGATTTCCACGATTTAATCTATCATTCGATGATTGCAGAACAGAAACAATTTTGTTTCGCACTTTGAATCAGTTCCTTTCAGGGTGTTTGGAGGTTCCAAAATTCGCTTCAGTTGCAGATAGTTGTCTTTACTTGTTATTATACATGGTATAATGATGTAACTATAAACATGAAATAAAGTACGATAATTATGTAAATTAAAAAGTTACACCTTAGGACACTCTAAAACACTCTGGTTAAAATTCTCTTGGTTAACCTAACTTAATGTTCCTGGCTAAATTTCTTGGTTATTGTATATCGCTTCGTATACCATAGTCTAGTTATTTTGACCAGGACTGCCTTGTTTAATTTAACCTGACTATGTTATGTGGATAATTAACCGGGGGCCGGGCCCCTGTATAAGAAGTGATAAATAAGTTCATCTCTTTGACCTTAATTTAACCTCTTTGACCTTAAGCATGAATAAGGATGACAAACGGAAATGAGGAACCAAAAGTGCAATTCTTTTAAGTCTTAAAAGACTTAACAATATGTGTATCTATATATTACGACGGGTATAACAAAGGGCAAAGTCACTGCCTAACGTAACATGCTGCTCGATCACTTCTTATACCAGAAATTAGATCTATTTTTGCTGCTTAAATACAATGGAGCAGCTATAATCTAATATATAACCCTGGTTATATATGCCCATTTTGGTAATTGGATAATGGTGCTGGTTTACATATCACATATGCAGTAGGTTAGTATAAGAATTGCAAAAATATCTCACCTGTTTGCCATTCGAATCGAGATAATTTTTCATCAGTCATCATTGATGTTTATGATAAAGTTCTGAGCTCTTCTAAGTCTTCTAATGGATAACATTTCTCCTTTAAACAGCTGCATGGTAAATATCAGGAAAGCGTACGGAAATACTTTCTATACAAAGCTGAGAGTGTACAGAACCATAATGGCAGTAATAACTGGAATCTTTGTGAGATTTGAATTAATATACATTTTTAGTTTTTTACATGACGTACTTATTCAAATCAAAATAAATTATCGGGTTTCAATAAAATCGTGACATAGCGCATTCCATTCTCAGACTCAGTTGAGTATATTGTAGATATAGTAAACCTATAGGAGTAGTGCATTCGACTCTCACTCATTCATCTTTGTAGTTTGTAAATTGGAACCGCCAGTATAGCTTTGGTAGACAAGGTACTTACTGTAGGTTGGCAAGTTTATACCATTCGTTTCATTCGTGGAAATGTAGAATTCTCGTTTCCAAATTGTAAAATGTTCAAAGAATTTCAATGTGACTTACGAGGCTAGGTCTGGGAGCCAAGATAAATTGCAATTACAGTTGCCTTCATATTCTAACAGTATACACAGTTTATATTGCTATTTGACATATATAGTTTATATACCTAACAACAAGGAAGAAGATAGAATTTCATCTTTTTCCTAGAATATTCAGGAAAGCCGTTGGCCGGCTGTACCGCACATCTTGAAGCATATATGATATATCTAGACGGTTTAAAGTCGGTATATCAGCCGTACTATCAATTATTACATGACCTTTATGCAACAACAATGTGTGACCAGTGTCATGATTGTCGATGCGTGACTGCTTAGAGACAATACAGCCGACCAAATATGTACACTCATTTCAAATAAAATTCACGATACCATGCCATTCAAGTCAGCACTTTGCTTGACTGTAACATATTCTAACAAAATCGACACAGCCGCACAGTCAACAAACTGTTAAAAATATGTATAAAGCTTAGGTTATATACATATAACAAAATGCAAAATTGCAAACCACAACAATTAACAACAGGTGTCACATTTCACTTTCGTATTCTTATAGTCTGTCGATCTGTTTTCTATTTTATTCGAAAATGAAGAGTTAAATATATATAGTTATCTTAAGAAACTTCGACTTTCGAGAAAAAACGTAGGACTGCTTAACATTCTTCAATCTTCATTCTTCTATCTCATCAAATAGCATGTTAGCAACGACACTATTCCTTCCTCAAGCAGACACGTCGTCGGGTGGAGAATATTTGAATAAGTCGTTTCCAGAAACCAATTGTGATGCTTTATATTCACAGGCTATTTTTCTGCCTTCATTCAAATGTTATAGATATGAACGCCTGGATTGAAGTCTTGCAAAGGGTGAGCGTTAAATGGCACGACAGAAAAATCACAAAATTCTGGATAAGAAATAATTCACGTGCATTTTCGTTTACGTTTCAGCTGGATCAACTACAACAAACGTTCGCTTGTGTTCAAGTGTTGTGTAAGGTTGACTTGTGCTTGGGTAAATCCAGTTTCATTTTCCTTAGTTTCAGCAATTCAGCGGTAAAATTGCGTGGACCATGGCATTCACTGAACCGGTAGCTATATCACTGGCAAGCGACGCTTCACGCTTGGGCTTTAGTTTGAATTCAATAAATACAAGCGGGGTGAAAATCGTCGAATTGGGCTATCAGTATTGTACTGTTATGGCTGTATCGTTCAGTTATGTGAAGTATTGTTTTAAAAAGGAAAATATATTACACTATTCATTAGTTGCGTTGTGTTCAAGGCAAATTTCGCAACTAGATATCTTGCCTTAATGATATGCCAATGGCCAATAGAAACTGACATACTTTACTTTCTCTTTCATATGATATGTTAAATAATATATTATATATAAATCAAAATAATGTTTTTCATCTAATTTAGACTAAATGTGACTTACGATGTGAACGACGAATACGTTCTCTCACAGTTTGTCTATTGAAGTATGTCAGGGCCTACGAGGCCATATAAAGGCACATGCATGTTCTACTGAAGTCAGTCAATATTATTGACTGACTTCATATATATATAAAACAAAATGAATGGAAACAGAAAGATTTTGTATTTTATACCGGCAGTTATTACTCTCAGGTTAAAAAATAAAAATCATTTCGGATTCGGTAGCTATGAAGGATTTAACTGGTGTCTTTGAGCTTTCGTTGTATTCGTTTCCACAAGCAATATATTTCGAAATTTAACTGAAAACGTATAGCTACGTTTTGTCGAGTTCTGTTGTTAAAAGGTAGTTAAAAGTACGAAATGATGCACACACTGAACCTTCGCTCATTCCATTTTAGAACAGTTTCAGTTAAATCATCTTAATTTGTTATGTCGCGCCGTTAAGAAACGTATGATATTAAACTATTAAAGACCAGTGCGTGTTGCCTTATAATCTTGCTTTATCTTTATGAATCATACTTGCTTCAAACTTACCGTGTTGGGTAAAACCTCCATTTGATTTGAAAGATCTTAATTAAACTGCAAATAATAAAATTTTGGGAAACAGTCTTTGCCGTCCTTGATGCCAATTCGATCTGCCCTTCGGTTTTCCGGGAGTTCCTGTCTATAGAGCTTATTCATCGTTGAATTCATTTCCGTTTTAGGTAACCAATCACCTGCTGCCAATTCGGAAACTCGTGCATCAAGATTGGATGACACATCTATTGTTGAAGTTTTGTTGAATAGTTTATTTATTGGTCGAGTGTCGAGGAACAGTTGTCGAGGGTAAAATGTCGATGTCGTTTCGTATTTACTTCGTGTTTACTATTAGGATTGCCATATAATGATATCAACGATTATATGTCGAGGGCGAGGCTAAAATGTCGAAGGTCAAAAATTCTCACAAAACACACACTATATTAATCGCCAGCTAGACAACCGCTTGGGATAAAGAAATAGTGAAAGTACGTAACCTTCTCTACAGCATTGTTATTCATAAAAACGTTTAAATCAAATATATTCACGCACATCATCCTATTTTAATGTATAAAGTTTAAAAAATCTGAAAAATCTTGTAAATAGACTAACTTTCCTTTAAACACTCTCACAATTGTATATATTTTCGTTATTATATTATGTACTATTTTTATGACATCATGAAATTATACTAAGTAATAAAAGTTTTGTTATAATTAGGGGTCTTAACATAAAAGCCCAAAAGGGTTTCTAAAAGATCTCTAGCCCTACGTATAGATTATAAAAATGTAAATAGTTAAATTTTATTGTACTTTGGAAAATTGGGCGAAATAAATAAATAAAAACAAACAAACAAAAAAACATGCAACTATTTATATGATGCTTTCGTTGGTATGGATGCAACTACCTGAAAAACAGAAGGAGAATTTTGACGTTTTGAGCGAAGGCCCTTCATCTTGAGTTACTAGCAGGAGTCGGAAAAATACACGAGCTTTTATAATAAGAATATAAAAATATCACGTGACAAAAAATAAGCGAATTAGATGGATTTAGTCAAAACAAATTTAGTATACACAATAAGATAATATATATAATGCATCACATTACAGAATAATAATTATATCAATACAAATATATATACAGAAAACCACAGAAAATAAAACAAAATATATGAAATATATGAAACAATGATGGAATAAGGTAATCTGAATTAAACTTACTGTCAATGTCTGCTTTTGACAGGCAAAGACAGAAGAGTTAAAACGTTCATTAATGCCACATATAGGGGTGGACATTGCCAAGTTTAAGTTTGAGAATGAGACGCATTTCATGCCTTTCACGGCTATCGTTACTTTCAGAAATTGGACAGAAGGCTCGAATTTCAATATCTGAAACACTGTGATTGCCAGTATTAATTAAAATGTCTGGCAACAGGATGGTTAGCATCATTGCCAATGACTGCACGCCGATGCTCAAATAATGAGCCTGCCACGCAGGCTAATGCTCACCAAACCTCTGTGTTAAACAAGCTTACTGCATGATTCCCATAGCTATCTTCTATTTTTCTCGTCCCAAACACCGAAAGGTCGATTTCCTTCTCTCAGTTTCTTCGCCTTCGCCGCATTTGCAGTGAAGAAGAGAACCCCTCAAGCCAAAAGTCTGGATCGAAATGAGACACTTTTTTGTCCAACGTGGCTATCCCACCTCTCTATTAGACACTGGCTTTTCGAAGGCCTACTAAATTTCCCGATCTGAGACCCTTACAGGTAACAACAAATGATGATGAGGATGAGGATGATAGCTTTGGTTAAAAATGCCTCCAAAAACCGCGTAACCAGCTGGATTCCAAACGAATACAGAATTCTTTAAAAGCGAACATTTTAAGTCTGGCAAGTTTGTTTTTCATTTACAATGCCATTTTCGTTACTCACTTAAGTGCAATAATTAAACGGCTCGTCGTTAACATTTATTAGATAAGAAACGACCAGCTAGCTACACTGTAGCTAGCTAGCTAGAAAGCAATCGCATGTCGTGCTACTTGGCGTGTGCGCAACGAAGATATAGAGATTGCAAGATTTAAAATAGCTAGTTTAAGATTGCTGTTGGACGATGCCATTAATGCGATAGAAGGAGTCATAAAATCATTAAATATTGAGGAGGAACACACCAACACGGAAGAGAATGGAAGCTATCCCTCGATTGCATATTTCGTTGTGTACACACCCACCGACAATTGCAACGACAACACCTTTTTTACCGGCTACATAAGCAAGATTTAGAGCCGGTCATTGTAGGTATGAAAGTTCGAAACGCTGCTAATAATGAATTGGGAAGTGCGGCAAGACAACTCTTTCAAACAGTGAAGGACTATAACAACCGCAGTGTCCAGGACATGCTTGACATTCGAACTATGTATACTGTTACCGCAATGTCCACGACTCCTCTACGGATGAGGAGAATGACGAAGTGGAATACGTTGAAGAATTTGATCCGACACACTTCCCGAGCGTGCCCTGTTGTGTGACTATCTGACTATCGTCAATCACGATGGTTATCTTGACTCCATACAGTCTGCAACGACCTTGCTCGATACTTCCAAGCGGTTGAGAGAATTATATCACATCCAGCCTGCGAAATGATCAAGCGAATTAAATTCGACTTAGAACTAATCGAATTAAGTGTCTAACGGTTTTTGTTTCTCCATCAGCAAACGCCCGTTCATGGCGAACGCCATATACCGTCATCAAAGATTGGCGGCAATTAAGTTCACCACGGGCCTTCGTTCCTTATGATTGTTCAACATCACCCCAATCTAGATATTTTCAGGAAGGTATCCTAAATTCGTTCCCTGGTGAAGAGCGTGTAAATTTCCTCAATAAATTTTACCAGTGTCATTTTGCCTCCAAAATGCCCAAAAGACACTAAGAAAACTTGTAGTAGCTGGTCCATGTGATTCTGGTAAAACTTCGTAGTGCAACGTATTCCATCGAATTATTCCACCAGAATGTATCCAATCAGTAACAAATGAAGGTCAGTTTTCGGAGGCTATGATTACGGAGACAACCCAGCTGGTGATCATTGATGAGTGGCGAGCAACAGAATGCAGTCAGATAAGACCGTCCTTCAAGGTGGCTGGATGGTTACGTCCGTGAAACATGGCCATCTAAGATGTGCAAACAACAACAGCCCATTTTTAAAAACAAATATACAACAACAATACAACAATATAACAGTACATAACAACAATAATCCGATTTTGGACGGGAGGACGAAAATGTTAAACGTCGAATCAGTGCATCAGTGAACTGGTAGTAACTGGTCAATTCTGGGGGTATATTTGGGGTTGGATCTTTGCATTAAATTTCAGTTCATTGTATTTGGGGAATCCTCGTAGCTCTCGTGACACACTTGATACAAGTTTATTCTTCAGTAACCAGAAAGTTTAATTAACAAAGTTATGATTATAAAGCAGAAAGTTATGATCAACAAAATGATGAATACGCCAACTTAAAATATCATGGGGGCACGCCCTGTACCCCCTAGAAAGTCCCCACATTTGTCATGTATTGTTTTGTACTTCTGGAGCTTCTCTTACCCTCCACTTTGACATTCTCGACCAGTGCGTTTCACTTTCAGCTATGTAATGTACTAATACTATTTCTTATTTTTCACCCTGCTCGGTTTCCTTTGTTCTTATCGGGGAATATATTCAATATTCCCCTCTAATAATCTCCTGTAATAATCCCCTCTAAAATTCACCTGCAATGTCTTTGCAGCACAAAAAATGAGAAAAAACAACATCACGAAGGCAATATGGCATTAAGAATTATTTCTATTCTGACTCACTAACGCGACCTCGCAATGTGAAAAATAAGTACGTTATTTTGAGGCACCTCGGTGATATGTGTTTATTCACCTCGGCGCTGCGCGCCTCGGTGAATAAATCACATATATATCCCCTCGTTGCCTCAAAATAACCTATACTTATTTTCAATTCAAGACAACAAAGTATACAAATATAATATCAAATACTATTTTTCAAGTTTAAGTTCAAATGTTGTTACTTTCCAGCATAATAGTTAATACCACAATCCTGGTCAAAAACCTCGACACATTTTCAGTGTTGAGCACAACTATATCCCCTTAGCCCATACAATGTTGTACTTAGTGCAACTGCCTTGCAAATATTTACTCAACATTCTTTCACCTCGGGAAACGTCATCTAGCTAGGAAAAGTAAAGCACAGCCAGTGTGTTATAAAAGACTAATATACGATCGATCAATGTGGAATCCATGTGGATCACAACATGTCAACATTTAAATTTTTTTCAAATCAGATACAAACGTTTAGACAAAAAACCAAACTCTCACCTTGTCACAGTACATTTTCATTGTATTGTTCTTTGTGAAATAGATGTTAATAGGGTAATAATAGCGATGTACTAATAATTGTATACATAAAATGTAGAATAGAAGCCGCCATTGTGTTTTTATTTTAGGCTTCCTGTACCTGTTCGCAGACAAGTCTAGAACACAACCTGAGTTTTTAATTAATTTAACCCACAAACTGAATCCATAGCAATGCATCTATGCTTCAAAGACACAAAAATCGGAGCTTCAAAAAAGAAAGTTTTAATTAATGGTAAATTTAGAATAAATTGCACAAGCAACATTGAAGCACAACATAAGTTTAAGTATGCTCACCAATTACAAACTTTGTTTTCAAACTTTTCAATGTTAAACTCATTTACTCAATACAGCCATAGGGCCTGGCTTTGTGGCAATGGGCCATTTTTTTCCTTCAGTGGTGGGGCACAGGAAGGTGCCCAGTGGGGGTAAATGCTCCACCAGTCCATGGTATTAAAAAATGCCTTACGGCGAATTCGCATATTCCAAACAGTCAACGTCTTTACCGAACACTATTCGTGACATCGATAGTTGGTTACACGATCACGTAATGGACTGCATTGCCTGGCTACAGAAGAAATTCATCACTCAGCATGGAGATCTTATCTCTCATGAAGGACTAGTTTGGTACGAGAATTACGGAAACGCCGCTATGCCTTCCGTGGATGGCGAATCCTTATGGAAACGACACGAAATTGATCAAATTACGAAGGCTGACATGCAACCCCTGTATCAGAAGGAAACTACAACGACCGTACCATATATCCCGTGTTCACGGCAGAGACGCATTCCAGGCGGCTTGCCAGGAAAAGACGAGATAGGAGACGGGTTCTTTACCGACACTTCAACGGACGACGAAAGAAAGATTTTGAGACGAATCGAAGACAACAACAACGATGGCGATAGTCAGCGTGAACAAAGTTCTCCGGCTGCGGTGAATACGAATAACGATCCACCTACGGAGTGTTGTAGTGCATTGATCAACTATCCAACGCGTGTCAGCACGGGAGAAGAAGGGTCCCAAGTTGGAATCAAGCCCAAATTAAAAGACCTGGAGGGCGAACAAGATGGAGACAAATGTTCGAATGGTGTATAAAACATAACCCTTTGTTTATCCATGAGAGCCAGCAGTCAGTCTAATCGTGCGGATGTAGATTATTTTGCCACAAGCGATAAAAATTCTCAAGAACGTGGGGGTAGTTCAAAAATCAAAATCATCAATTATCCTGGTCAAATAAGTTCTATCTTCAATTGCTTTTGGGCTTGAAAGTTTTAATTTTAATTTGATTCAGCGTTCTTTCGCTGACGTTTTCGTGTCGCGTGCGTCGTATGCTCGCGTGATTAGAAGATATCATTTAATTTATCTTACGATTTAGGACGGCAACGCGACTGCAACGGCTACCAATACAATAAATAATTGAAAAGAATTGAATAATAACAATATATGAATAACTTAGACATTGCCGTCCTTCGCTCTGTTTACAACGCCAAATCACAGATTTTCACGTCTTGATACAACGGCTGCATTTCAAGCCGCAACAAGTGCAACTTCAAACTGCGTTAGCAGAACTCTTCCCAACCATAAAACCCATGACGGGCCATGTCTCCAACTTCTAAGACTGTATTAAATTCATACGATTGATAATATACCACGAATTATCTTCACTACAATTTATTTGAAGCAGTTTGTTTTGGACGTCGTCGTCGCGTTTCCGTCCTATAATCGTAAGGTCTCTATTAATTAAAGCGTCCCAATCGGGAAATATCAACTGTCAACCCACAAACATAGATCAAGTATGGACAGAATTCAATTCATATTTCTGTTCTGTTTTCCAGCCTGTTAAAACAACATCTATTCCTGAACCATCCACCCCCTTGCTGCCTCTGTCCAATTGTCCGATGTACTGTATTATTGACGCTCTTTGTATTTATCGTTCGTCAAATCCCAACTATATGCTATGCCACAGAAGCCTTGTTGCCATCTATATATGCAAGTAAATCAACGTAGAGCGAGTTCAAAGACGTGCTACATTTACAATTAGGTGGATCCTTCAAATGAAGAAAGGTGAAATGGACTATAAAGATCGACTACTGGTCCTAAATCTTTTACCAGTTTTTACCTTTAGCATATGACAGAGAGATTAAGGATATGACTTTTTTCTTTAAATCTTTGCATAGCTTTTACGACTAATTAACTACAAATTTTGATGTTAACATGACCTGTATTTGGTCATTGCATCGCAGATGTTCTTGTCATAGGGGTAGTTAATTTCATATGTAGACATATACCAGCGGCTTCATTGAACGATGCATCGTTTTAAGGTTTCGGCTCACCCACCTTTTAACTTATACACTAATGTATTCATTGTTTTATAGTACATTTTCAACACAGTCCACACACTGTTGACGCGGTATTGCCTTTGAGCATAAGGTGATTTAAATATATTATATTGTAATAGTTTATATTGTAATAATTGCATTGTAATTGTATGTTTCGGGTTAACCAGTTAGTATCTGTCTACGTGAATTGGAGTATCATGTATATATGTATACTTGTGTATTATTATCTTTTTAATTATATCTTATATTATTTGAAACGGGAGAGTGCCTCGCATGGGTCTTAGAGTCCCGTTCGCACTCTTGTCGCTTGAACATTGTTCACAGAGTTGTTCAAACAAAACAAAACAAAACAAAACAAAACAAAACAAAACAAAACAAAACAGAACAGAACAGAACAGAACAGAACAGAACAGAACAGAGCAGAACAGAACAGAACAGAATAAGGGTGCAACGGAACTCGGTTCCGGCCGGTTAGTTCCGGCCGGAACCCCGATTTTTATTGTTCCGGTTCCGGCCGGAACTAGTAAAAAATGCGTGGCCGGAAACGGAACTCTGTCGTTTTCAGAGAGATAGAATATCAAACGTTTTTGTGTCTAACAAAAGGTCACAGTAGGAAGAAATTTGGACTACGCAAGAGAAATGTACACTATTAACACTTCATTATGACGTTTAACGTTTGTCAATCTTTTTATTCTAACATTTGCGAGCTCTCTCCTTGATGACTTGAAGTGTCTGCCTGTCTGGCAGCAGACAAAGTAACATATGACTATATATGGCTTAATAAATTAGTTCCGGTTCCGGCCGGAACTTCCGGCCGGAACGTTTTCCAGTTCCGGTCGGATCCGGTTCCGGCCGGAACTTAAAAAACTGGTTCCGATGCACCCCTAGAACAGAACAGAACAGAACAGAACAGAACAGAACAGAACAGAACAGAACAGAACAGAACAAAATAGACGCGTGCGCGTGCTGTCTAGATCTGAGACATGTGAGGGTGCGCGTGCTTCAAAATATGTGTAGGATTTGAAAGAAAAGAAAATAATAATAAAACGACGAAAGTACGACGAAAACGTAAAGCAATCGCATCAACTAGACTCAGAAACACAACAAATGCATTCTATTAACGTGAGATATATTTTTTACATATCTTGTTAATATTTTTTAATTATTTCGCTATTACTGTCGATGCAATGGAAGTGTTGATAAAATATTGCATGAATTCATTTCCTCAAGTTGATCAATTCATACGAATTCAAATTTCATTTTACTTCCTGTGTGTTTCCTATTGGTCAATCGGTTCTGAAACGAAATCTAATTGGCTCATCTAAAAGTAACAGGAAGTTGATCAATTTTCTATCAAATGAATTGATCAACTTGAGGAAAGGAATTGGTGCAATATTTTATCAACACTTCCATTGCATCGACAGTAAACCTAATACTAATGTCGGGTAAAACCTAGTTGACCCAATCCTTATTCTGAATTTATTAATCCTTCCTCTTGCCTCTAGGATCTGGAGTCGAACTGGTACCCATGGCAACCAATGGCGCCAGGGACGAATCACTCTCTCTAGTACCCAACTGTTCACACTCGTCTTTGAAGGTGTACGCGGGCGATCATATCAGGGAGATATAGCTTTGGATGACATCACACTAGGCGATGGAAAATGCCCGCCTGCCCGATTCTGTGACTTCGGTGATGATTGGTGTCATTTCAGTAACATAAAGGGAGACCAGTTCGATTGGACACGACGGAAGGGTAGGACGTCTTCGTACGGTACTGGACCATCTGTCGACCATACCACCGGAACTTGGAATGGTAAGTTGTTGGTGGTATTACCTTTGTGCTGGTTGTACATTGCCTCAGTGTTCATGGCGCATGTCAGCCGTGATTCCTGCAATCTGCAAATTTTTTTATTATAATTTCGCCTTGATTGCATGTGAGAAGATTGCTTTTAATCTGACTCTAAAAACACCGCAGTACCAATTTTCCTCTTGTAGTAACACTGGACCAGCAAAGCATTATCCTTACTTGAACTCTAAGAAGAACAGACTGATAGAGCTATCCAGTATAAATAAAGTTAATTTAGTTTATGTTTCCTCCTGTTGTAACACGGGGTCAATAAGAGATGATCCTCACTGGACCTCTAGGGAGAATATCTTAGACCTGATAGAGCTATCCAGTATGAATAAAGTTAGTGTAGTTTAGGTTTTCTCCTGTTCTAACACTGGATCAATAAGGGATATCTCTTACTGAACGTCTAGGGAAAAGAATGTTATAGCTAAAAAGTTAATTTTGAAAAACATTCTACCTCAACATTTTACACCCTCTTACTTGCAGGATATTATGTATACATCGAAACGAGTTGGCCAAGGAAGAAGGGTGACAAAGCTTGGCTTGTGAGTCAAACCTATCCTGCTGCGCCCACGGGCAAATGCTTAAACTTCTACTATCACATGTACGGGTCAGATATCAATCTACTTCATGTAATCGCTAAACCAATTGGTGCTCCGTTTGGCACCAGTGTCTGGAACAAAACTGGAAACCAGGGTGATGTGTGGAGACATGGGCAAGCCACAGTACGGGCAACAAGTAAATTCCAGGTTCGTTTTACAGAAGATTCTGTGGGTTTTTAGGGTC
>CACRXK020004096.1:0-10595 GCA_902702795.2 Paramuricea clavata
GAATGCTGTATAGCGTAAGCGGATACGAACACAAGAAGCACTTCTGCCTGTACTGTCTACACAGCTGTAAGAGTGAAGAGCTGCTGAGGAAACATAAGGAGACATGTCTCGAGGTAAATGGAACTCAGGCCACAAAGCTTCCCAAGGAAGGTACGAAAATAAAGTTCAAAAATCATAGGAACTCAATGCCTGCACCATTTGTAATATATGCCGACTTTGAGTCTATACTGGTTCCTGAAGAGAGGAAAGTTGATCCTGAGAGCTCTGAGGAGAAGAGTACTACGGACCTCTACCAGACCCACAAGGCTTGTAGTTTTGGGCTTAAAACTGTGTGCCATTACGATGATCAGTACTCCGGTGAATATATAAGTTACGTTGGTGAGGACGCCACGAATGTCTTTCTGAAGACAGTATTGAAGGAGTCTATTAAGTGCCGGGAAATGGTAAACAAAATATTCAAGAAAAAGATGGTAATTACACCAGAGCAAGAAGCTGAGTTCTGGATGACAAGAAACTGCTCCATATGTGGTAATGACTTAGGTGATGATAGAGTGAGAGATCACGATCACGTAACTGGAATGTATCGTGGAGCTGCCCATAATATGTGTAATCTAAAGTATAGAATCACATGGAAAGTTCCGGTGGTTTTCAACAACCTAAGAGGTTACGATAGCCATCTGATAATGCAGGAGATTGGAAAGCTCAAGATGAACATCAACGTTGTCCCAAATAATATGGAAAAATATATTTCCTTCTCACTAGGTAAAAGCCTTGTGTTCATTGACTCAATACAGTTCACGGCTTCTTCTTTGGAAGCACTTGTGAGTAACCTTTCACCTGAAGACTTCAGGATAGTTGGTAAGAGGTGGACTGGTGAGGACTTCAAACTTGTGACACAAAAAGGTATATTTCCATATGAATATTTGGATGACATTAGTAAACTTAATGTTGAGGGTCTTCCAAGCAGAGACAAATTCTACTCATCTCTATATGAGTCGGAGGTGAAAGAAGAAGATTACCAAAGGGCGCTAAAAGTATGGGATCACTTTAAGATGAAAACCATGAGAGACTACCACGATCTCTACCTGGAAACTGACGTTCTTCTTCTAGCAGATGTCTTCGAAAACTTCAGGAGAACTTGCTTGGAAAATTACAAGCTTGACCCTGCACACTACATATCAGCACCTAGTCTAAGTTGGGACGCCTTCCTGAAACAGTCAGGTGAGGAGATAGAATTGGTAAGTGATATGGACATGTTTCAGTTCTTCGAGAAGGGAATGAGAGGTGGCATAAGTCATATTGCTCACAGAAAGGCTACAGCCAATAATAAGTATATGGAAACGTATAATGAAGATCTTGAAAACAAGTTCCTTATGTACCTCGATGCCAACAATTTATATGGTTGGGCGATGTCTCAGCCGCTGCCTAACGGTGAATTTGAGTGGGTCGAGAATTTCGACGCGGCAAACCTAGATGACTATCTTGGAGACAACGGAAGGGGTATGGTTTTAGAGGTTGACATGGAATACCCAAAGGAACTTCACAATCTACACAACGGTTATCCGCTAGCACCGGAGAGTAAGGAGATCGGTGCCTCGATGTTGTCAGACTACGCAAAGGATATTGCCGACAAATTCCAGCTGACAATTGGAGGAGTAAGAAAACTGGTGAACTCCTTAGGTCCCAGGAAAAACTACGTCTTACACGCCCGTAATCTGAAACTCTACACAGAACTCGGAATGAAACTTACGAAGGTCCACAGAGCCGTCTCATTCAAACAGTCCCCTTGGCTTAAAAACTATATCGACTTCAATACAAAGAAACGGTCAGTTGCACGTAATACTTTTGAAAAGAACTTCTTCAAATTAATGAACAACTCAATCTATGGAAAGACCATGGAGAATCTAAGGAAGAGAGTTGACGTGAAATTAGTGTCATCAGAAAATGACCTCCTAAAACTTACAGCGTCGCCGTGCTTCCAGTCGCATAGAATTATGAATGAGAACTTAATAGTTGTAAAGCGAACGAAGGAAGTTCTAACTCTAAACAAACCGTGCTACGTTGGAATGAGCATCTTAGACTTATCAAAGACTCTTATGTACGACTTCCATTACAATACAATTAAGAAGGAGTACGGTGACAGGTCAAAGCTACTGTTCACAGATACTGACAGTCTGATGTATGAAATAAAGACTGACGATGTGTATGAGGACTTCAGGAGGATCGGTGAAGAAAAAGACTGCTGGGACAACTCAGACTATCCAAAAGATTCCCCATACTACTCAGCTCATAATAAGAAGGTAATTGGTAAGTTTAAGGATGAAGCTGCGGGAGTACCAGTGATTGAATTCGTTGGGTTAAGGTCGAAGATGTACTCCTACGTAAAGGAAAGTGGTGGAGGTGGAATGACCGCGAAAGGAGTGAAAAAGTATGTGATTAGAAATACACTCACTCACGAAAACTTTAAGAACGTAATCAAGACGAGAGGTTTGATGAGACATAAGATGAACACAATCAGAAGCATCAAACATAAAATCGGAACTTACGAACTGAAGAAAATCACACTTAGTTGTTTCGATGATAAACGGTACTTACTTGAGGATGGTGTTACAAGTTACGCGTACGGACACCACTCAATAGAAAAATAAATTGTTAAATAATTCTGATAAATAATAGATAAAAAAATGAGGTAAAAAGACCACGGAAAAAATGGTCTAGAAAAAATGGTCTAGAAAAAATGAGCCCGCGTTCTTTGGGGAAAATTCGGGAAACCGCTGACCGGAAGTGGGGTGGGATCGCGGGCTGAAAAAGTGGTCTAGAACCGCTACTTCCTATACTACTTGTAAAGATTAAATATTGTACAAAGGAAATCAAGCAAAACGTTTTAAGTAGCTACGCGAGCTAAAATTGTCCAGCCACAAGATACAGTAGCATAAAATAACAAAATAGGAGGGATAATCCAGGCAACTAAACAGCCATCTGTGGACGGTACAAATCAGAACGTCGGCAAATATATAGAGCTCCTCAGAACATTGCATAGGGAGATATAACGATTGAATAATCTTCCTGAACACATGCAGCGATTAAGTGAAGCGAGAAATGGGAGGAGGCTCATAATGAAAACTATTGGGAAACCAATAATATATGTTAGCCAGCCTCGTTAAATAAAGTCATAATTATTATCATATTATTATTATTCAATAGATGCACAAATGCATACAAACCTCCAAAGTAATATCGTCGTTAGATAAACCTGCGACTGGCGGTGTTGGCGGTAACTGATCGAGAACAATGGCCGCTCCGTCAACGGCCTGAGGTTTGTCAACAGGGTCAGGGATAGAACTAACAGAAGCCGCCGGAGCAATAATCTCCTTAGCTGTAGGGACACTGCCAGATGGAATTTGGATGCTTTGGGAGGCCATAGCAAGAGAAGAGAGATATACGGCGTAGCTGAAGCGTTTATACAGCGTCTTTCGTATGCTTGGGCTGGCTTGCTGCTCTTGCTTGGATGCTCGTGTTTGCCTGCTTGAGTTTTCCGTGTTCTTACGCGAGGAATCTAGAACAGACTGACTTCGATCGCTTGTTCTGATCTCCTTTGATAGGCGTGAGCGAGACCGTTGAGTATAGCTGGGTATTTGACCTGTATAATCGATTTCCGCTGTTTCCAGGCTCCTAGAATGCAAATATCATATTATTTTGATGAGCGAATTTGTATTTCCGGTTCTGAGCCACGCTTTAGACTGAAATAAGGTAACAAAGATGAAAATCTGAAGATGCAAGTTTGAAAATAGCACTCTTTTTTTGTTATCAGTGAAAGTGAAGCAATCTGATTGGCTGAGGAGCCTTACACAGCGGGCCGGGTTTTTTGCATCCGGCCCGCTCTGAAATGCAACTGCCCACTCTGGTTTTCGCGGCAAAAACTGTGGAGTGTGTGATGAAGTGTCTTTTGGAGTATGTAATTTAAGTATCTTTTGGAGTATGTAATTTAAGGAGTATGACCGCATGGCGAGAGAGACAAAAATGTGTAAGTTTGATACCTGAAATAATTGTGTGATCGTGAGAGAGATTTTGTGGAGAAGCCTGAAATAATTCTGTGATCGTGAAAGATATTTTGTGGAGAAGTTGCTTGTGTGATATGTTATCAAAGAACTTTATCTAAAGTGTTCAGAGTGCTTCGTTACATATTTGGTACGGTGGTCCTACCGAGACTGGAATTCTGTGTTATTTTGTGTTTACACTGGATGTGTGTTTTAATATTGGTGTCACCTCGTGTTTTATGCTCGTTTGTGGGTTTTATCGATTTACTTGAACATGTGAAAAGCTAATATGGCAGAAGAAAACGAAGTTGTTCAGCCCGGAAATGCCGATGGAAGTAAATTATTTCATTCCTTGTTTAGATGACCAGATAAGTTTAAGATTGGTGACGATTTTGATATGTTTATTATGAAATTGGAATTGTATTGTGGAGCAGTCGAGCTTGTGGATGAGAGGAAACGAAGGTTTGCTTTTCTGTTTAATCTCAACGAGGACGCTTTTCGCCTAGCAGAATCAGTCGAGTTCATTGAAGAAGCTGATGCTTACAAGAATTGGCTTAAGGAGCTGAAACTGTTGTTCGAAAGAAATCAAAAACCGTGAAGAGATATAATTTTCACCAGTGTTCATCATCCGGGTGAGTCAGTTAATTATTATGCTGTGGTGTTAAGATAAGCTGGTGCAAAAGGTGGGTTTAGATGTGATGAATATGCCAGTAGACTAGTCGACCAGTTTATTCTTGGACAGAGAGATCGTACAACTCAGAGTAAATTATTACAAGAACCCCCAAGTAATTTGGATGATGTTTTATTGATTGCGAGAAGATGCGAAGCTGCTAATGTAACCATGCAAACTTTGGCTATGCAAGGTCAGGGTACAGGCAATAACAGTACGATCGGAGCTGTGAGTTCTATGCGTAAAGTGGTTACATGTTTTGCATGCAATAGATTTGGACATGTTGCAAGACAATGCCCTACATTAAGGAACAGTTTCAAACAAGACACTCACTTGTCACCTAAAGTATGTTATCTCTGCCAAAAGCCTGGACATATAGCTCGTAACTGTTTTATTTCCAAATCAGGACAAGGTGATGTGCAAAACAGTCAAGGTAAGCATGTCCCAAATAAAAAGTCTCTAGTTTGCTAAAAACAAACCGAACTTGCATGCCAAACGAAACAAAATATAAGATAACTATCAACAATTTCACCAGCAAGCAAAAGGAATACCATCATGGTTGAAGCCCAGATAAATGGGAAATCTGAGCTTTGTATTGTTGATACGGGTGCTTCAATTTCGCTAGTTAGCAAAAATGAGTGGCAATTTTAAAGGGAAACAATGCCTCTTTGACTCCATCTGATATCCTTAATGAGGCAGCAAACAATTCCGGGATAGGGATTCTGGGTAAGACTGCCTTGTATGTTAAAGTCGACCCTGGACACATATCATGCCATGAGTTTTCTGTTGCTAGTGACATGATATATGAGATTATTCTTGGCCTGGACTGGTTAATGAGTAATAAAGTTAACGTTGACCTGTCAAGAATGGTGTTGACATTTCCTGTTTTGTCTACTAAGCCCTTGTCCGTGTTTGATTCGACTTTGTCAGAGCCCTTAGCTGTTGTTTTGGATGAGGATATTGAAGTCTTTGCAAAGCATGAAATATTTCAAAGAGCTCGAATAAGAAATCGTACCATTTCTGAAAGTGTTTTGGGACCGAACAAGGACAGGCAAGGTGAAGACAGAAGGACGGAAGAGGGTAACAAGTAACATGACCGGGAGAATGGAGGACGAAACAGGGATAGACAAGGTGATGGTGAAGGGTTCATCGTGGCACTAGGGGACAAAATAGGGACAGCCAGGCTTTTGAAAATCCAGATGACTTAAGACGCAAAGAACGAGCTGGCAATGACAGACAAGATGAGAGACTGGGGAGAGAAAATGATACTAGTGCGACAAAGAGAGGAAAAGGCTTTGGAAATCCTGGGGACAAGAAACGCAAAGAAAATATGGATGAGCAACTACCTCATGCTTTACCAGGGTATCGAGTTAGCAAGCAGTCTTCTACCGGAGCAACACCATTTGAAATGTTGTATGGAAGAAATCTCAGATTGCCTCTAGGACTAGAAGCAGAAGAACTAGAAATCAAACCGACTCATGGACCCCCAAGTACTCAGAAGATTTAAAAAAGCGACAGAATAACATGCGAAAGATTGTAATGGAGATTAAGAGAGGATGTCCACAAAAATCAAACATTTCGCGGCCACGACTGAAAAATCGATTTTGCTCAAATTTTGCCCAGATATACCTTATTATATCGGAAAATGCACCATAAATTTTTTTAGGTCAAATGCTTTTTTAACTTTGAGAAAATGCCGTTTTAACACGACCACCCTAAATCGCCATTTTTTCTGGGAAAATATGCGCTGATTTTACAGATAAATTTCACCACGACAACCGTTTCCAATCGATCTAAAACCCTAAAAATCTTGTTTTCGGTTATTCAAAGGACTGTGTACATGACTTACAGGAAATCTGAGTTACTTTTAGGAATAGAAATAAGCGTAGTTTTGGAGCACACTATCTTACTTCATTTACGATACCCTCTTAACAAAATCGATTTTCACCATGCAATAAAGCTCCAAATCAATCATGCTTCTACTAGTTGGCTCTTTAATAAAGAAGCTTTCAATTGACGTAAATACTTCTTTTGGCAAATGAATACGCGATAAACGACAGCGCGTTGAAATCGTCCGTTTTTGACGTCTTGCAAGTCAAACGCTGTTAATTTACATACCGTCGAAGTAAACAATTTAATCAAGTATTTAAAGTATTTTATCTTTTGAGAAGAAGATATATTCTTGAATGGAGACTTTTTACCTTGCTTAGTTTAAAATTGGTCCAAAAATCCCGAGATATTTGTAAAATATCATCAAACATCCAGTATTTTGAGACATCGTTGACGGTTGCACATTGATAACTTCAGATCATTATTCAACGTGATCTACGACCCGCCGACCCGGCCGTTTGACTTTTAATAGCGCTAACATATACAAATCGATGAGCTATTTAAGGATTATATTTGCTACTAAATTCCCAAAAAGAATTGAAACTACAACTGCTGTTTTCAGAGGTTTTGATCCATTTTGTCCATATTAATGTACCATTTTATTTATCGACTGATGTTTACAAATACGTAAGTTAATTATTAAGCAGCTGTTAGCGTGCGTGTACATGTGAGATGAACGTTTATAATGTTTATCCATATAAGGGGCGGGCCATTAGAAATCCCGGGAGGGGGGGTGAAAATTCCCAAAAAAAAATTCGTGCAAAGAAAAATGCCTGGAAAAAAAATTCGTGCAGCCATTACGTCAGAGAAAAAAAATTCGTTCAAGCAAACTGCAAAGTATAAGTAGTCTTGAAATAAAATTCGTGCAGAGGTTAAATGCATTAAAAAAAATTCCTGCAGAGACATGAGACTGAAAAAAAAATTCGTGCCGCAAAAATTTTATACCCCCCCTCCCGGGATTTCTAATGGTCCGCCCCTAAGGAGTTTTTATTTTTAGTTTACCAGCTCTTATATTTGAACAGTCGTTTTCTTTCAAGTTGTTTTCTTTTTTATACTCTGCAAAGTTGATTCCGAAATGTTAAGGTATTCGAAAAAACTATCGAACTTTTCCATGATATTTACAGAGAAACGTCACAGCTGTAAACCCCCTCCCCCACCCCCAAAACGAACATATGACGTTTCTTGTGGAAAAATAGATATGTGAGGCTTCCCTAAAACTGCAAGGTTTACACTATTGAATTAAAATCCCACAGACCACAACGATTATACGTATTGATTGTTTCTTGACGATAGTAGACGCGTACGTGCATGTTGCGGAAGAGGTTATTTCGCTGGCCACAGAGTGACTAAAGGTACTCTGGTTCTAGAGGTTTAAAATAATAAACCTCTGTTTGAAAGCGGCAATTAATTCATCGAGCCGCGCCAATCAGCTTCAATTAGGGTAGATAGTTATGATAAGACAAGGGCGGCGCCAGGGCCGCCCATGCAGGGAGGCGGCAAAGGGAGCAATTTTCTCCGCGACCCCAGCTCAAGGAAGACAGGCAAATACAAATTTGCAAGGCGATAAAAAGTTTGTCGACGGAGGGGGGTAATTGTGGTTCACCGGGGCCCCAAGGGTATAATTGCCCCTGGGGCCCCATATTTCACTGAGCTGGTTTGGGCTGCGCCAGTATTTCTCCGACGGGGGGAGTCATCAGTGCTCTCTTTTGATCTTTGTCAATTGGCATTAAAACCGCAACAACTACCGACAAGTGACCAGGGCCGGATTAACGTCGCGCGAGGCCCGTGGCAAATTTTAGCGCGAGGCCCCCAAACCTCCCCCTTCCTTCTTTTTATGAAAACCATTGAATTTAAAGACACACAAAAATGTTAAACAATTTTTTTCAATGTTTCAATTTATTTGCATCAATTATAAACGAGATAATGGCCTGCCTGGCGCAGTTGGTGGGTATAAACAGGATCATAATATAACAGCTCAACGCAACTAAAGATTATATGAACACGAGTATTGCATATTTTCCCGGGGCCGTGCTAGGGCGAACTGCCAAGCACAGGGGCCCTAAATGCGCGAGGTCCCTAAATTCGCGAGGCACCTAAAATGGGTGTATCCCAATAGAAAATGGCCGTGTTCTCGTAAAAATGGGCGTAGCACAGTAAAGCGCGAGGCCCACGGCATTGCCGTATTTGGCACGTGGTTAATCCGGCGTTAAACGAGCAACAAGCTTTCATTTTCTTTAAACGCGACGTATGGGGAGACAATAATAATTTGTGATGTCGCACTGGGCCAAAATACTCAATGCTGTATTTTTGGGTATTAGTACTTGTGAAATATAATAAGATCAATAGACATTAGTGTATCAAAATAAAGTAATTTTACTGATTATTTTAACTGTGCATCAAAGTAACACACATTATTCTAAACTACAGTATTTGCTATATGCCTATAATTTGAGTTTGAGGTGGTAGAATATATAATAAAATAACAAATCCTTGTATGGATAAATGTTCATTTCACACGCACGCTATTAACAGCTGCTTAATAATTAACTTATGTATTCGTAAACATTTATAGTCGATATGTAAATACTAAATGGTACATTATATGGATCAATGCAAACTGGAACAAAACAACAATTGTCAGAAGTTCTAATTTTGGGAAATTTAGTAACAAATATAAAATCACTAAACAGCTCATCGATTTGTATGTTTGCGCTATTAAAATAGACAATATTGAACAATGATCGATCTGAAGTTGTCACGCAACTGACAACAATATTATATTTCAAAATACCTGTATATGATGATATTTTACAAATATCTCGGGATTTTTGGACCAATTTTAAACTAAGCAAGGTAAAAAGTCTCCATTCAAGAATATATCTTCTTCTCAAAAGGTAAAATACTTAAAATACTTGATTAAATTGTTTACTTCGACGGTATGTAAATTAACAGCGTTTGACTTGCAAGACGTCAAAAACGGACGATTTCAACGCGCTGTCGTTTATCGCGTATTCATTTGCCAAAAGAAGTATTTACGTCAATTGAAAGCTTCTTTATTAAAGAGCCAACTAGTAGAAGCATGATCGATTTGGAGCTTTATTGCATGGTGAAAATCGATTTTGTTAAGAGGGTATCGTAAATGAAGTAAGATAGTGTGCTCCAAAACTACGCTTATTTCTATTCCTAAAAGTAACTCAGATTTCCTGTAAGTCATGTACACAGTCCTTTGAATAACCGAAAACAAGATTTTTAGGGTTTTAGATCGATTAGAAACGGTTGTCGTGGTGAAATTTATCTGTAAAATCAGCGCATATTTTCCCAGAAAAAATGGCGATTTAGGGTGGTCGTGTTAAAACGGCATTTTCTCAAAGTTAAAAAAGCATTTGACCTAAAAAAATTTATGGTGCATTTTCCGATATAATAAGGTATATCTGGGCAAAATTTGAGCAAAATCGATTTTTCAGTCGTGGCCGCGAAATGTCTCATATGTTCGATTTTTACTGACATTCACTCTTAGAAAACTCATTCGCGTCCGTGTTGTATCAGATATACAAACTCTCGCCTTCGGCTCGAGTTTGTATATCTGATACAACACGGCCGCTCATGTTGTAAACATTACGAATCGAACAGTCCCAGAAGAAACAGAAACGTAACGTTGTTATGATTCACGAAATCCTGCATGCCGGAGCAAAGAGTATTGGTAATGAACTGCCGAATCCTGAAGAACGCTAGAATGTTCAAAGAAACGATGATGGTCCCAATGTAATGCATGGTTACAACCTTAGACGCAATCGAAGGGTGGCAGATCGTTATCGAATACCTATTGTGTATTACTGAACAGATAAGTTAAACACATTTTAGTAATTGAATGTTACACGTTTAAGACAGTGTATTATGAACCTTGTCGATTGAACTGTTGAACTATTTTATATGTACTTTTATGTTGAGTTGACCAGGAAAATTTTAGTAGTATAGTCTTTAATGATGTTGACATTCGG
>CACRXK020004096.1:10615-33132 GCA_902702795.2 Paramuricea clavata
GGAGTATGTAATTTAAGTATCTTTTGGAGTATGTAATTTAAGGAGTATGACCGCATGGCGAGAGAGACAAAAGTGTGTAAGTTTGATAGCTGGAATAATTGTGAGATCGTGAGGGATATTTTGTGGAGAAGTTGCTTGTTTGTTATAAGTTATTAAAGAACTTTATCAAAAGTGTTCAGACTGCTTCGTTACAAGTGAAACAATTTTTATAACGAAAAAATCTGGCAAAAGCTTTTGAAATACGTAGCCTAGCTATAGTCAGAATACAAAAATGAATTGCATCAAGCCCTAAATAGACTATAAGCTTAATCAAGATCTTGATAATGTCTCATAGTTAATGTCTCATTGATAATGTCTAATAAATGGCTCATAGCCAATAAGCTAACTTTTAATCAATCTAAAACACAGTTCATGCTAATTGGGTCAAGACAAAAATTAAGCATGTTGCACTCGACCCCTTCCGTAGCAATCAATGGGCATGCTTACTAGAAGTTACTAACGCAAGGAAAGTGCTGACCCCGCCAAACCTTTGGGTTAGGTTGTTCAAAATCTGTTTATAATCCGCGGATAATTCAAAAATAAATAACACTACATGGAAACATAACACTATTATAATTTTTTTAATTAAACAATGAAATATATTACAACAATACTCTAATTATCTAAAATTAAGAAAACAGTTCTCTGTTTTAAACAGGTCGGCCATTTTCTGAGCACTCAAAACAATAGTAGGTTATAGAAATTAAGTAATTCTGGGTCATTTCACGGCTTATTTCTTCGACAATATATGTAGAATGTGGCCCGAAGGGCTACCTCTACTCATTTAGCTATTATGCGATTGTCACTAAGATTAATTTGCGGAATTTTGCAATATTCTTAGACACAAAGTCAAGTGTGGTCACGTCCAAAGTAATAAACTAGAATGACTCACAGTTAATAATACTATTAATAACGGAATAATATAATGCACAAGCGCCAAGGACTATTAATTAGCACTATTAATAATGGCAACATAACATATATCCTGTCTGTCTGTATAATGTTTTTTACAAAGAACTGTCAAAAGTTACATATCTTGTTAGTAGGAGAATTATGAACTGACAACACTATAGAAGACTATACAACACTATACTATACTTCACGAAGTATAGAGACTACTGTATAGGAGACTATAGAAGACTATACAATACCTTTCAAACTCATCAGACCATATTCTTTTGTATTTTGTCGGTTTTTAACTCCTCCGTAATAACCTTCAATCTAAATGCAGGCGGCGGTATTTGATTTCTCCGAGGGAATTACCGGGTTGAAGGTTATTACGGAAAATAATAACCGGGTATCAGGTTATTATTTTTCCGTAATAACCTGGTATCCGGTTATTATTTTTTCGTAATAACCTGGTACCCGGTTATTACGAAAAAATATTAACCGGTTACCCGGTTTTACATTTTCAATTCAAGACCTGGCATGAGTCTGGAATTCGGGACTTGAATTTGCAGGAAAACTCAAGATCCACACTTCCTTTTCGACTAGAAAACGCTTCACGTCTCTAAGTCGAGAAAGAGACAACAGTCGTGTACCTCAGAGCCCGTCAAAACTCTACCATTAGGTAAGAGTATCTATCATTCGGCGCACGAGGACTAGCTTGATCAAACTTGCTTGTGCACGGAATTTATACAGTAATATCTGGGCGTGTGAATTGAACAAGTCGTATATTATTAGCATTGAATGATGAAGATCCGGGTTTACGGGTCGAAAGCTTTGCAGTAATAAATTTACGCGGTGTTTCCACAAACAAAACTATTATTAACACATGCTTGCTTGCCACTTATGCATGCATGGTTTAAAGGCGGTTTTCCTGTCCTCGCACGAAGCTCCTCGCAGCTCGCTGCGAGTGCTTGCATCTAATTAGAATGAATTGTTTTGCATTGTGATTGGATGAAAGTGCTTATGCATAACAGGTGGGCAATTTGTCTGAGCATGCGCGAAGAAAATCAACATGGCGACATATATTAGGAATGTTTCGTGAATTTATCTGGTTTTAAAGTGCCTATGAAATGAAATTTTTTATTTCAGTATTTGGTACTTTTGGCGACGGAGATTTCGAATTTGATAATAAAAATGTCAAATTTTAAGAGCAAACAGTAGTTTTTGCAAGCTTTTGTAACGTTTTTATATTGAAAAAGTGGTCCGGAGACTGGGAACGAATCGAATACGCGTGACGTAATTAGCAGGGCACGAGAAATTGATACGAGTCAACACAATACAAACAATATAGCACAATGTCGTCGACTGTAGTGATATTTCTGTTGCTATTTCGGATTCAAGCGATTCAAGTGAGTATGTTTTTGGCGCTCATTATATGCCGTGTGAAGGTGAACCATTAAATCCTCAGGGAGACGATATAATGGACGGTATAAGCGGGGAAACGACCAAGGAAGCGGATCTGGATGGCTTGACGCTGGCCATTCTAGAGGCTACAATCAGTGACAAAACACTTTGGACAAAATAGCTAAAGAGCGTACATTTACAACATAATCGACCCCCCCGCACCCCCCGTTCAATGTTGTGTGTGGAAATACCTGCGCAAAATGTTCCTTGCCAGCCACCCAACATTGTTTAGGGTGAGGGAGGGAGGGAGGGATAGTGGCTTTATGCTGAACAGTATTTGGAAATGCGGAGATATGTATATATTATACCACTGTCCAAAAACCTTTTGTCACTGATTGTATGCAACTGGCAGAATATGGTATCATAAAGATCAAGTATTTATTACATGTTCAGCCTTGATTAAAAAGTTTAAATTTACCAAGTACCTGAACAAGTGTTTACCCATTATTTGGCTAGTCGGCTCATAATAAAGTAATTTCAGTTAAGCGTGATATAGGTATAAATTCATACACGTATAAATGGCTTAAAATGTAGGGGTTGGGGAAACCATCCCTTATACCGTGGTGCGAGTTTTTGCAGGTCTTAGAAGGTGACACGGTTCATTTTCCAGCCCCGAAAAATCAGATGAGCAAATATATTGTTCTCGAGCGAGACACGCCATTCCTTGCAACGTGTGACGCCCACTTGATTTAATTAACAATGGATCTATTGATCACGTCAACACAGAAATGATGAATGTAAGATGGCGAATGTTTCCGCTCCATACACATATTCCGCGTGATGAACAAAGAAACATTGCGGCTTGCGCTCGGTGCTTTGCTGAGTTAATATTATACGTTGAACAGTGATCTATAATGATGTGTTTTAATTTAACGTACATTAAGGTGTTAAAAAATATGTATTCTGTTCATCACTAATTAGCTTATGACACGACAACGAATCCCAGTCACATTTCATGTAGATAAGGCGATTAAGTCCAACAATTCTTGCTTTTTTTCTCTCTTAGCTTATTGTACTTATGTCAAAGGAATTGATTATATGGATAACTTCGAGGGAAATCAATTTGATTCAATAAAATCCCGATTTTCGTCGACGATTCCCACTATTTATAGATTGCAATATGACATCATAATTATAGTAAATGGAAAAGTGGGAATCGTCCATTTTGAAGCCACTTTCTCTGTATTTTATAACGAAACGCGTGCATATTTGAAGCCAAAGTATTAATTTATTCCTTACGCGCGCAACTGTGCATTTAAATTCCCAACAACGATCATATACATGTGAGAAAATATGGAAATTATTACGCGAACAAGTGTGGGATTCGTTGATACGGAAATACGATATTCATTCCGTTGTCATAGTAACTTTCTCAGTTTTTTATTCTAAAGCCGTCAGCCTGCAATACAGCGTGCATTCATGTTGGCATGCTTGTGATAATATTATTTATATAATCTACATGAATTAATATTATATAAAGTTTTTATAACTCTAGTTTTAAATTGTCTCCATATACACGCCCTCAAGGGCTAAAGCGTCACTAAGAGGCTGTGTCTTACAAACAGAAGAAACCCGTCTGAATAGAAGGCAATATTTCGCCAAAAGAATGCGGGCTTTGTGGAAGGAATCTTCTTGCATTATTGCGCAAACGCCTTTCTTTTTGTGCGATCACGGCTTGTTAAAACCCTCTTTTTACTCGCAGGTAAATAATCAAATCCAGCTGCTTTCACCTCACGATAAAATGTCCTATAGGAAATATGACGTAACAGCAGCCTGCTGTGCGCAACCAAGAGCTTAACAGTAAAATTTGGGTCTTTATCACGAAGAGTTTTTATTATTCTTATTAATTTTCTCCGAGCTCTATCTGACAGCGTCTTTGGTCAAGCAATTTTCTTGCAAGTTTTCAAATCTTGCTTGCGCTGAACTTTTCCTCTCAGATAAGAGAGACTGACGATTAAGATATTTTTGCTTTTTTAGCAATCGCTCAGCAGGAATATCGTTGCTCTTTGCCTAGAAATAGCACATATGCTCGCGTTGTATCTGAAATAGTTGTTTTATAAGCCATTGTTACTTGCCGTCTATATAACTACCTCTTATTTATAGCATGCATACTGTGCGCTATATAATACTACAGCTTTGAGATTAATCCGGATGTTGACGATGACGTTATATTCTCCACAAAAGTTACGTAATAAGCACTTAAAGATAATTGCATTAGCTTCCGAACATGTTTACTAGCCCTAAATTCCAGATTGCTCTACTAGTCTCGCTTGCAGTTGCAAACTACGAAGTTCCCAAAGTTTGAGTAGTTCTGGAAACGTGCATAAACGCATCATGATTAAACTAGAATAATGACATACAATGTATGCGTAAACTAACCATGTGTATACGCTCACCAAAACACGCCATCTATAATATTTGTAAACACCATTAGTAATACTATAAAATACAAGTAATTCTAGCTTCAATAACTGAAATTTTAATTTGGCTTAGAATAACGTTTCTGACAATCAGTGACAAAACACTTTGGACAAAATAGCTAAAGAGCGTACATTTACAACATAATCGACCCCCCGCACCCCCCGTTCAATGTTGTGTGTGGAAATACCTGCGCAAAATGTTCCTTGCCAGCCACCCAACATTGTTTAGGGTGAGGGAGGGAGGGATAGTGGCTTTATGCTGAACAGTATTTGGAAATGCGGAGATATGTATATATTATACCACTGTCCAAAAACCTTTTGTCACTGATTGTAGATATGATTATATGAAGTTGATTCTTGGTAGGTATAGCCTTTTTTCAGTTGGATACATTTGAACTTCAGTCGTTTTAAATAATTAAATTTGACAAAAACACTCGATTCAACTCGCTGCTTCAATTTGATATAGGTGTAAATGTGGCAAGTGCTCGGGTCGAAACTTGGTTGATGCACTTGAATACCGATGTTGCCATGAAATTATTGAAGGGCTTGGGAAACTAACATTCGACGGGAGCATCGCCAGAGAAAATTTCATGCTTGACATTGCATGGCCATCACGAACGAGGCTGTGCTGGCACAAGTCGGCCCTTTATTGAGAGACCGAAATGGCAAAGCTATAAATCACGTTCAGGGACTCCTTACAAAAGAGTATTGTGGATCATTTCATGCTGTCAAAGTTATAGAATTACTGCAATTTTTACGTTTTATATTTCGACAAAAAACACTTTCTAAATGTGGATAGTTTTCAATAGCCGGTTTAATAATACAGTAATAGAGCCATGTTTATTTATATCGAACAACTGTAATGATACGTTTCCGATATGCCTTCAAACATATACAAACTTTGCCAGCCAGAAGGGTGGATTATAACATCTTAAAGTTACTGCATTGCTCTACTCAAACACAATAATGATGTCAAAGTACTATAATAGGCTAATACAGTATTGAAACTCAAACTGTGTTTTATACAGTGAGATTTATATGGTGAAGTTAAACGGTTTGGCTGGTCTTGCATTTGGTACATTACATAGTCTGCTATTTCCCCTTTTAATACTAACTTTTAACCCTTTGAATAGTTTTAAATATAAATAATTTTAAATATTTCTCAACCGCTTCTGTCTTCGCAAAACGTTCTGTAAACTGACTGGTCAGGGATTTCGGTTGCAAAGACTGATATTGCTTGCCAATCTCTTCCAATGTTGTGCTGTGAAGATGCAGTAAACATAATTTCTCCTATGCAGTTGACATACTCTATATGAAACATAGACAATTTGTTAACCATATTGTACCAAAAACCCCATTGCCCATCTCCCTCTAATACCAATCCCCCCACCAACCTTTAAAACAAAGAACACCTGCATATGATATGAATGAAATATTGGTTGTGCAGAAAGATAAAATAATACACCCCAGTGATCTAGAGGAGTATGTAAAAACTATGCCCTTTCAATTGACTTTATGAGCATGCCTACGTATTAACCCATAAGGCACAAGGTCTTTTATGCAAATGCAAAATATTATTTACCTATTTACCATAAGTTGGCGGTCTCTTGACTTCTCGTACAATCGCTATGGCAATGACATCTTCTACGTTTCAACAACGTCAATCGTTGGAACTGAGCCTCGAGTCAAGAAGCGCTTAGTGTTACTGCTATCTATCTTAGACCTTGTAAATTGCTCTAGAGCTCTCGTTAAAATAGCTCTCGTCAAAATGTGCCGAGCACACCATATTCTTGAAGAAGACTTTTCACGGTCGAAGACAGATCGATGTCTTCGAACAAAACGAATCCATTGCCTTTCGTACAGACAGAAATCGTTCGGAAAACAATGCATGCTAGCTAATGCTGGTGTAGACATGGATCTAATGCTGGCGTGTCGCCACTATTTGCGCGCCTTCTTATTTGGCCCTCCAGGAACACAAAACACTTTTAGAATTATCCCCCTCTCATTTCACGTGAATGAGACGTTTTCTTCATAGTTGCGCGGCTAATATGTAAATGAAATCTTTGCTAGGATTATTCAGCGTCGGCTGCGGCGTGGATGCGTAGTATAATCTCTATCTTGTATTAACCATCACGCAGGCCTATAAATTATAACAGTTAAACGAAATCTCTTCTCGACGTTTCGAGAGAGGGCCCTTCCTTCGTCACGTAGACTTAGTAGGGTAAGGGAGAGCTCGAAACGTCGAGATTTCAGATTTCGTTTATCTCTTATAGGCTTGCGTGATCATTTATATACAAGACAGAGCTTAATACAGCTTATGTTATTGAGCGTGCCCTGCTCTTTACGTCACAGGAAGTAATTTGACGCCTTTTGGCCGCGCACAGACAGAACCACTTTTTGAAGCCAAAATCGGCATGTTTAACCCTCGATAACTTTTGTTTAATTGATTTTTAGACCTTGCGTTTTTAAAATCGTCTTTTGTACATTAAACGCTATAGGAATATCGAATAAAAAATTTCATTTCATAGGCACTTTAAGCTGATAAAACAATATTTTAATGAACGAAAACTTTGTAATATTAATAGATTACATTAATCTATGAAAATAAGTGCTTTTGCTTTATTTTATTGCTTTTTATGCTTTGAAAACAGGCAAGCTCATTTTTTTGCAAAAATCTAATCTAATATTTTACCCATCATTTGTTTTATCTGAACAGGAATAGATAGAACACTTGGCTATATAAGTTACAGATGTATTGTTAGCTGATCTGAAATATTTCAGTATTCCTGGTACACATTTTAACAAAGAATGAAATGTAATTTCAAAAATTAAATATGTATATCAAAATCAATAGTTTTTATTAGAACAACACATAATAAGTTGTTATTTTCTATTTTTATAAAAACAAGTTTGGAAACAGGATTTAGTCCTCCAGCTTGATGTCATATTCCATTTATATGGATATTTCAATAAAGGAATGTAAAATAATAATTTAACCTTGTGCAAAATTTGATACCAACACACATACTATCTCCTCTCTCTCTTCCGCAGTGGCTTTAATTGGCTATGAAGGCGCGAAGCCTCTGCACGATGCCACACCCAATATGGCGGTAAACCGGGGGGCGTATAATTATCAAACGCAAAATTCAAGTCAAAATGACTGAGAAAATATCTCTTTTATACAATACTGCAACAAGTTGACAAAGAGATTATTTAGTAGCTCTACGAAATAAGAAATTGTTATGTCCAGTTTGCGAGGAAACATCTGCATTTTTTCTAGGCAAGGTCTCCATCTACACTATATAAAAACAATGCATGGAAACAACGTATTTAGCGAACAGGTTTTGGTTGCAAGCGAAGAAACCTTTATTTAAATTTATATTTGACATTTGTATTTTTAGAAATGTGTCCAAAACCGCTTGAAAGAAAAAGAGTATGTATAGCATACAGAACCATTATTAAATTTATTATCAAGACTGAAAATACAATTCAACTATTTCAACTTCAGCAATATTTATAAACAAACGTGACCTTCAGTCGGTTTCGACCTGGTTATTTGGAGGTTCGTATCTTTGGTTCAATATACGCTATGTAGATGAAAAATACCATCGTTCGATTCAGTACAAAAAAATCTCCTAGTTTCTATCGATAGTTTTAGTGAAATGTCAACACTATAGCGATTTATGGCCTTTGAAAGTCAAGCGTGATTTTGTATATTAATATCAAATCACGCAATGTTTACACTTGATAAATATAAACTAGGCATACCTTTCGGCGACGCATCGTCTTTCTATTACTCTTGTTCGAAAGCAAATTCAAAACACTACTTAGAGTGTTATTTTTGAGCTTGCTTGAAAACTTCATCTTTTATTATGGTATTTCCATTCCTGGTCTGATTGTGAACTAATTCCCGAACATCAGCGTGTGACAGGCGCGTGTGACTGTGCGAGTAAAAACCCGATATTTTGAAAAATTAAAAATAAATATTTCTACTGGCCGTATTCGAAAGAAATTTTCTACACGAAAGCGCTTGAATACAAGGAGTATTTTACTTCTTTGACTGGTGGCGAATTCCGAAGAGCTCAAGAAATATTCAAGTTTTTCTCGATACGTAATACAGAAAGTTTGGCCAAGCGGTGAGTAAAATATACGATTGTTTTGCTTTGTGTATTAAATGTTAAAAAATATTACTTTTGACCATCCACAAACATGCAGGCACTAGTCAATGAGGTCAATCAATCATGCATTAAATAATGATTTAATTTTCAAAACGGCGTTTCTTGTTTAGCTTAAATATCACCTTTTGTTTCGATGTTTACACTTTGTCCCACTTTGCGATGCAAATCGGCTAGAGGCTTCGCGCCTTCCCTCGCCTTTCCCTTTGCCGCCTGCGCTCCTTCGCCCAGCGGCTACGCTCGTGTTCCAAGATCCGCCATGTAAAGTGTAGTGAAATGTATCTCATCGTAATATTAAATCCTAAGAAAACTAAAGCCTCTGCGGAGGAGAGAGCTATCTCCTAAAAATTTATAGAAAACAGAACTTAAATTTATCGTCTAATGCTATGAAATTGAGCACAATTAGTTTATCAAACTCGCTAAAATAAGTTAAGTTATGCTATGATAAGAGGATGGCAATATATATATATATATATATATAATTATATAATATATATATTTTTCGTGATCTCATAACTGGTATTGCCACAAACCCAGGCGAAAAAGCAATTAGAAAAACCTGGTTTTGGGTGATGAGCATAGTCAAATTCTTGACTTATTCAATTTTCTAAGTTTTTTCAGGTAAACAGATTAAACATTGAAATAAGTCGCATTCGGGTCCTCATAGAATCCAAACTACAGGGTGTATAAAAAAAACGCAACCTCGGAATTTCCCAAGAAATCGATATGGTTTTAAAGACAAAAGATTTTAGGCGCCTGGGAATTTAAAATGTCAAAATTATTGCACACGCGAGTGCATAAAGCAAAATTTATGCATTTATTTAATGCACAACAACAGTATAATAAGATCTATTAGCAATTCAAATTTTTATGCTTAAGAATTGCAAAGTGATTTCTTAGGAAATTCCGAGGTTGCGTTTTTTTTTTGTACACCCTGTATTGCTTATGGATCAGACTTTTTTCAGACTTTTTTCAAAACTTTTTTCAGGGTCAACCAGTATTGTTCAAGACATATTTTCCTTCCAGAACACCTTTTCAAAATACTAAACCAAACATATCAAAAATAGTGTACATTTACAAGGGCAATTTATCAACATTTATCCCATGAATGATTTCAATTCTAATAAAAAGACTGTCTAGAGATAAAACTTTGATTTAAAGCTAGTTTCAAGTGATGAGCATACCATAATTTTTAAACTATACCTCAAAGAAAATGGGTCATTTTAACATAAACATTGGAACATGGGTATATACTGACAGTCACACGTGTAGTTTGACATTAGCAGCCCTTCTGATATATTTGAATGAAAGTATAATTCACAAAATTCACATTTTCACTTACTTCTTAACATATGTTTTAATCCAACTAGCTCGATCTGTAGGCACGAGCGAAATTTAGTGTTAACGTTGATGTAAATATCCATTTGGTTCACGTTTCCCCGGTGAAAATATAGTCTATTCCAAAGCTGATTTCGACGCACTTTAGCTCTTCAGAAACCGTTGAGCTTCCTCAGTGGGATTATCAACTGTTTAACAAACATATTTGAGAGTAAACAGCTAAAATATTCTCCGAAAGTCTATATTTTTGCTCGTCGACGCGAAAAAGGCAACTCAAGAAGATGTGAACCGCTATTTTTGGTCAGCGTCGACAAATTGCCCACCTGTTCTCTAGCATGCACTCGCAGCGAGATGAGAGGAGCTTCGTGCGAGTACTAGAAAACCGCCTTAAAACTGTGTAACGGCCGGGTGTAATGTTTCTCTCAACCGGTCATTGGTGTTTGACAGATTATGATTAATTAGCGTGGCTGGGAAAAATAATTTTATACTATAAAGCATACGAAGCATAGTATCAGGCATTAAAATGCTTGAAATAAAATTGGTAGGGAATCAATTCGTAGTTTTTATATCGGCGAAATGCGAATTATTTCGCCTATTTCTTTTGAGTTGCGACCATCGAATAAATTATTTCTACTTGACTGCTCACAATTACAGGGGGAATATTTCGCATTTCGGCGAGAAAAAGCGTCCGTGCAATCAGGCCTTTATAATTAGTAATTAGTTTGTGTATATAAAGGCCGGATTCCACGGGCTCTTTTTCTCGGCGAAATGCGAAATATTTCGCCTGTTTCTTTTGAATTGCGGCCACTCGAATAAATTATTTCTACTTGATTGCCCACAATTCAAAAGAAACAGGCGAAATATTTCGCATTTCGCCGAGAAAAAGCGCCCGTGGAATCAGGCCTTTAGAACGAGACAATATGATATGGTATACACGTATCCAGTGAAATAGTGGCCGGGCTACATGATATATTACTATTTTTGTGTGTTGCCGTTGATGCTAAGGGCCCATTTCGATCCGGGCATAAATAGAATAACTAGAAATACATGCATGCAGTAACCCCTCGCCAATATTTCCATACATTAAACATGAAGTATTCAGAAATGACCAGCACTGAACGCCGGCTCGCGCTCAAGTGTTGCCATGACAACACGATATTCTTAAATTTTTATTTTCATAATTATTTTGTACAAAACTGCAAAATAGTTGAAAGATTCGTACTTTTAACTATACAACAATAAATTTCCGAAATAAATACTGTAGGTATATTATTTTGCATTTTGTGAGCTTTGATTTAATGTAAAATTTAACTTGAAACGCTTCGTAAAATGTTTTGAAATGTTCATTCAAGTAAACCTACATTTTGCCCATAAGCTATTTTTACTTAACAAAACATGATAAGTTTAATACAAATAAAATAAAATTGTTAGGTAATTTCAGTTCAGTCTTCAAATCAATTTGTTCGCCTTTACATGTTAAGATTTTTTTCTCAAATTAAACGGTAATTTATGAAAATTAGAGATTCTATAGTTCATGTTTTTTATTACGTAAAAGTTAAAGCAACAAAATTCGTAAACATTTTAAAAATATCCAAAGCAAACTTGCCGTATATTTCACGATTTCCCGTAGTAAACCAATTCTTCTCATTTCTTCAAACAAAATTGCTTCAAGCTTGTTGTATATGAGACGATTTTTCAAATATATGTCTTTTAAAATTGAAATCTTGCTTGCCATATTTTTGGGATAAGGATGACCACCTACACGCGTAAAAATCATCATGTTGATGCAAGTTGTTCAAAACAGGAGCGAACAATGTTGTGCTGCACCCCGTGAACAATATTGTTAACAAGTTGTTGAACCATCAACATTGTTGCAACTTGTTGACAATCATGCATGTTAACAACTTGCAACAGTACTGATGGTTGAACAACTTGTTAACAATATTGTTCACGGGGTGCAGCACAACATTGTTCACTCCTGTTTGAACAACGCCGAACAACCTGATCAATTTTTACCCGTGTACTCCGCAAGATCGTCAGCGCCCACGATGATTGATGATCAGCGCCCACGATGATTGATGAAGTTGATGAACTTTAGACTTCGCTAATGCTTTCGTTTCCCCGGGTGTAAATAGCCGGGGGGAATTAGTGCCTTCGGCTCGGGGATTATGTATAGCAGTAAGCGTGGTTTAATTGTTAAGCAATTTGTTTGTTTTTTAATTAAAGCTATTTATTTATATATAGCCAGATTTTTTATTATATATTTTAGTATATCTCTTTTTTACCTTACACGCTTATCCCTCAACCATTCGATCTCTGAAAATCACCCAAATCAAGGTTTAGAACGATTCAGTGTTATATTCCTTTACCAAGCCTTTCAAGCTCTTTGTACTACAACGATCATCGTAACAACTTTACAGCGCCGTAGGAAGATCGATGATTGGGTGAGGGAGGGAGGGGGCTCATATTCATGTAGGCATATATTCGTGTTCGGCATTACTAACATCTTTTGAAATTGATTGTTTTTACGGTCTGTAAACACGGATATATGACTATGAGCCCCCCAATTATCGATCTTCCTACGCCCTGTTTTATACCCGGAGAAAAGCCACAAGATGTATTCACGTTCATCCCGAGTTAACTTTTTCCCAATTTATGACGATCATGTAACCCGTAAAATGTCTACTCATCCATTAGTAAATTCTCGTATTTTCAAACGAAAGCCAGAGTAAGTTTGAAACGACAGCGCGATCTGAAGACAATGACAAATGCATATAGCAGGTATCGATTGTTGACATGCATATTAAAAAATAAAGACAGCGATTTATGGGAGAAAATAACTACGGATCCCAACCATGCCCTGCAAGATTTGCTGCCTCCTAGTCGTCAATTAGAATTACGCAATCTCGGACATGAGTATATGAACTACCGAGAGTTCGAACAGAAAGGTTTAAAATAGTGTTCGTTAATAGATGTCTTTTTAACTTCATGATTTTTTTTTAAATTGGAAATTAACTTCTTAAGAACTACATTAAACATTATGCTGGTATTTTAGCTCTATTGATGAATAATATCAATACTAATATAGTAATTAGTATAATAATTATTGATAAGTAAGTGCAAATTGTAAGCCCGCACGTTTGTTGTGAGGTGTTGCTTTTAATATTTTAATAAAGATTTATAATAATAATAATTTCTTTAGAAAATAACTTCGGTAATAATAGTATCTAACCTCCTGAACAGTTTCCAAATAAAATGATTTGGCATTTGTGCCTACGGCTATACGCTCGACATACACTGTATATGGGCTTAATTTAAAGCTCTTACCAAGCGAATAGGAGAAGTTCCAACGTTTTAAAAAATTCCTCGGTTTGAGGGTTTTGTAGTTGCCGACTTGTGGTATATACAGCTTTTTGTGTACTAACACTTAACTAATTAATGACTTATACATGACATTATATATGCTTGATTGTGCACTAACATGCACTGCATGCAATATATTTTAGTTATAAATATTCTAAGACTGAACTGAAAGGTAACCCTTTAAGTGGCAATGTGCTCTAACTTATTATTTTATTATTTTGTTTCCAATGCAAGACAACTTTACTCACCAAGCAAGAGAGAGTGCTGCCACTCAATGGGTTAAAGTCTTTCTGTACACGGAAATTTTGAGCAATAACTATGCAAAGCTATTGTGGCGGAAATGGAACCCACTGCCGTGTGATTCGGATCAGCTCCTTAATAATTGTAGAGATCCATTGAGGCCCATGAGGAGTCAATCAAGCTAACCAAGAGTTCATGTATATATAATACTATTGCCATCCCAATTTATTGAATAAAGTTAAATACCATTCTAACATTGACACCACCATATGGAATATAAAACGGAACTTGTGGTTACCTGACCTCTTGGCAAAAGGACACTTTGGCAGCGTTTACACTGTACCGTTTTCGTAGCGTTCTCGTATTGTTCTAGAGAACTAGACTATTGTCTTGCGTTCCCTTGAGGATTAAGAACAATATGAGAATGCTACGAAAACGGTACAGTGTAAACGCTGCCTTTAAGTCAGAAGGTTACAGTAGAATTGTAAAGTTGCAAGTCCAAATCATGCGGGCAGTCATATAATTGTATCGCTTTGCAATTGATCTCAGTTTAGTTCTAAGAAACACATGTTAGCTGTACAGTTTCCATTCGAAATATCCATCTACAAAACCATGGTCAGTCTGCTGTTAGTGCCTTACTAGAGTAGGCTCTTGATTATTTCCCGTGATTAAAATTGGCTATTTGCAGCATTCCTGCAATCCATAATATTATACATTTGTAGCATGAATCATTGCAATCAAAATTTGATCTTAAAACCGCATATCAAAGAATGTAATCGAGCGTATAAGAATGTATCATTATATGCTAAAGCAAAAAAAACCTGTCATAATTAATTCCTTATATATAGGGATAATCAATTATTTTGACTTAAAAATGTCTTTAATTAATGATTTCTAAGGTTAATCACCGTTGTTTCTTTACTCCAATATATATAAGTCAGTTTTGACTCCAAAGGAGTCCAAAAGTGGAGTAAATAAAAAAGGTACAGAAAGAATTCTACGAGCCATACAGTGCCTACAATTAGTATATTAAATTGTCATATTGTGAAGTACAGTATTTCTATATTTTAGTAGGTACTCGGATAAGAGGATACGCAGTAAATTCTTTATTTAGAGAACGAGGCATACCGTTATATTAGCATTAATAGGTCAAATTGTCATACTATAGGTTGCTCTATATTGTAGCGCAATGGATACGCGGATATATGCGCAGTTAACGAGATATTGTGGCTTGGTGCGTGTCTGGTAAAACATAGGAAGGCTTAGGATGTTCTCAAGCATGATTCTGGCGTAATTAAAGAAATTGTCTGACAATCGTTTTTGGAGACGAGACAATATGCTGACGTCCTATTTTCGTCATGGGATTCGAGGTTGCCACTGCAATTTTTTATCATCAATGAAAGTTTACCACGCGCTTAGAGTTCCTGGTTAGAAAGACATATTATATTAACTATGGAAAGACTAACGCCTGCATGTATTCTAATAGATCAGCCGCGCTCACACCTTAATAGTGTCAATGGACAATGCTGTTTTTGAATAGCTTCAGGGCGAGTAGTGGCATAGTAAGGTACGACATGCACAAACCATCTAGCTTTTCAAAAACAGCACGAACACTCAAGGGTAGCTCAGTTTGAACCTCCATTCTTTAAATGTGAGCGTGAGTGAGCTTTTAGAACAGATGCATTATAGAGAGCGAACACATGATCGCTTGCCATTGGTGTGCATGGTTTAAAACTGTGTAACGGTGTAATGTTTATTACCACAGGACATTTGTGTTTGACAGATAATGATTAGTTAGCGTGACTGGGAAAAAATAGTTTTATATTATAAAGCATACGAACTATAGTATCAAGCATTAAAAGTCTTGAAATAAAATTTTCTTTATATAGTATCAATTCGTAATACTGTCTTAAGGCCTGATTCCACGGGCGCTGTTCTCGGCGAAATGAGAAATATTTCGCCTGTTTCATTTGAATTGTGGGCAATCAAGTAGAAATAATTTATTCGAGTGGTCGCAATTCAAAAGAAACAGGCGGAATATTTCGCATTTCGCCGAGAAAAAGCGCCCGTGGAATCAGGACTTAAAGGCCTCATTCCATGATGGTTTTTTTATCTCGGCGAAATGCGATTTATTTCGCTCGTTTCTTTTGAATTGCGACTATCGAATAAATTATTTCTGCTTGACTGCTCACAATTCAAAAGAAACAGACGAAATATTTCGCAATTCGTCGAGAAAAACGTCCGTGGAATCAGGCCTTTAATTAGTAATTAGTTTGTGTATATTAGAAGGAGGCAAATTGAGGCAATAAGATCTGGTATACGTATCCAGTGAAATAGTGGTTGGGCTACATTATATATTACTATTTTTGTGTTATGGGCCCATTGTTTTAGAGACATGGTAAATATCTCCTTACCAGAACAATTCATTCACAATTAAATACTTTCGATATATCAAATGCTAACCTTGAAACTTGTGGTCCCATGCATTAAGCTTTGCGTGGTTAGAGTTTAAGGTTTAAGGTTTAGAGTTTAAGGCTTGCAAAGGACAACCTCAGTTTAATTAATGTTTTCAAAGGGCAACCTTTAAGATTTGGAAAAGGACAACCTAAACCACATGTTTGAGAATAAGAAAGATGTTTAATTTGTGGTTTTGCTTCTGTCAGTGCATGTATACACCCACCATCTACTGCCCTAACTCTATCGCTTACTCTGAAAACCAAATGTCGAATCCGCAGATAAATGGAATAATTATATATAGCAGTAAGTGTCATTTGTTTAGCAATTTGTTTTTTTTAAATCTATTTATTTATAGTCAGATTTTTTTAATATATTTTATTATATCTCTTTCTTACCTTACACACTTATCCCTCAACCATTCGATCTGTTAAAATCACCCAAATCAAGGTTTAGAACGACTCAGTATTGTATTCATTTACCAAGCCTTTCAAGCTCTTTGTACTACAAGCTCGGGGCTCATATTCATATAGGCCTATTCATTGCGTTACTCACTTCTTTTGAAATCGATTGTTTTTACGGTCTGTAAACATGAATATATGAATATGAGCCCTCCAATTAATCGATCTTCCTACGGTCTAGCTGCTTTATGCGCGGAGAAAAGCCACAAGAAGTACTCACGTTCATCCCGAGTTAACTTTTCCTCCATTTATGACGATCATGTAACCCGTAAAATGTCTACTCATACATTAGTAAATTCGCGTGTTTTAAAACGAAAGCCAGAGTAAGTTTGAAACGACAGCGCAATAAGAAGACAATGACTAAAGCATTTCTTTAGAAAATAACTTCGGTAATGATAGTATCTAACCTCCTAAACAGTTGCCAAATAAAATGACTTGACACTTGTGCCTACGGCTATACGATCGACATATATGGGCTTAAGTTCTTACCAAGCGAATAGGAGAAGTCCCAACGTTATAAAAAATCCCTCGGGTATGAGGGTTTTGTATTTGCCAACTTGTGGTATATACAGCTTATTGAGTACTAATATTTAACTATAATGACTTACATGCCATTATGTATGCTTGATTGTGCACTAACATGCACTACATGCAGTATAATAATAATAATAATAGTAATATTTATTCAGGAAGCTCCACTCACCGAAGTGTTTTTCAGGGAGGTCCTGTAATATATATCTATATTATACATGGTAAACTATACTATGCTTATTTAAAAACTATAAAATATTTACAAGTGGATTATATATAATTATACTTCATAGTTAGAAAAAAACTCAATTTATTAGATAAATTGTTCAACTTAATTAGATAAATTGTTTTAGTTTGGATTTAAAAATATTAAGATTAGTAGATTGTTTCTGTTCAATAGGTAATGAGTTCCATTCCGATACTGAGTGATAAGTGAATTGCTGTTTTCCCCAATTCGTACGTGGGCGTGGAAGGTAGTAGTTGTTGTTCTGGCGTGTTTTATGGCTATGTATACGGGAGATTATGGTAAGGTTAAAGTCAAAGTCGACTAGATGGTTAAAACTATATTTTAGTTGTAAATATTCTAGACTGAACAGAATGATAACCTTAAGATAAATGTTAATGCAGCATAAAATAATAATAATAATAATAATAATAATGAATATTTATATTAAAATTACGATTTCCGCCTGGTTCATCTATCGCAAGAATGATAACCCTTTAAGTGGCAATGTGCTCTAACTTATTATTTTATTATTTTGTGTCCAATGCAAGACAACTTTACTCATCAAGCTAGCAAAAGTCCTGCCACTCAATGGGTTAAAGTCTTTCTGTACACGGAAATTTTGAGCAATAACTATGCAAAGCTATTGTGGCGGAAATGGAACCCACTGCCGTGTGATTCAGATCAGCTCCTTAATAATTGTCGAGATCCATTGAGGCCCATGAGGAGTCAATCAAGCTAACCAGGAGTTCATGAAAATATAATACTGTTGCCATCCCAATTTATTGAATAAAGTTAAATACCATTCTAACATTGACACCACCATATGGAATATAAAACGGAACTTGTGGTTACCTGACCTCTTGGCAAAAGGACACTTTGGCAGCGTTTACACTGTACCGTTTTCGTAGCGTTCTCGTATTGTTCGAGAGAACTAGACTATTGTCTTGCGTTCCCTTGAGGATTAAGAACAATACGAGAATGCTACGAAAACGGTACAGTGTAAACGCTGCCTTTAAGTCAGAAGGTTACAGTAGAATTGTAAAGTTGCAAGTCCAAATCATGCGGGCAGGCATATAATTGTATCACTTTGCAATTGATTTCAGTTTAGTTCTAAGAAACACATGTTAGCTGTACAGTTTCCATTCGAAATATCCATCTACAAAACCATGGTCAGTCTGCTGTTAGTGCCTTACTAGAGTAGGCTCTTGATTATTTCTCGTGATTAATATTGGCTATTTCCAGCATTCCTGCAATCGATAATATTATACATTTGTAGCATGATATCATTGCTATCAAAATTTGATCTTAAAACCGCATATCAAAGAATGTAATCGAGCGTATAAGAATGTATCATTATACGCTAAAGCAAAAAAAAACCTGTCATAATTAATTCCTTATATATAGGGATAATCAATTATTTTGACTTAAAAATGTCTTTAATTTAATGATTTCTAAGGTTAATCACCGTTGTTTCTTTACTCCAATATATATAGGTCAGTTTTGACTCCAAAGGAGTCCAAAAGTGGAGTAAATAAAAAAGATACAGAAAGAATCCTACGAGGCATACAGTGCCTACAATTAGTATGTTAAATTGTCATATTGTGAAGTACATTATTTCTATATTTTAGTGGGTACTCGGATAAGAGGATACGCAGTAAATTTTTTATTTAGAGAACGAGGCATACCGTTTTAATTATTAGTATTAATAGGTCAAATTGTCATACTATAGGTTGCTCTATATTGTAGCGCAATGGATACGCGGATATATGCGCAGTTAACGAGATATTGTGGCTTGGTGCGTGTCTGGTAAAACATAGGAAGGCTTAGGATGTTCTCAAGCATGATTCTGGCGTAATTAAAGAAATTGTCTGACAATCGTTTTTGGAGACGAGACAATATGCTGACGTCCTATTTTCGTCATGGGATTCGAGGTTGCCATTGCAATTTTTTATCATCAATGAAAGTTTACCACGCGCTTAGAGTTCCTGTTTAGAAAGACATATTATATTAACTATGGAAAGACTAACGCCTGCATGTATTCTAATAGATCAGCCGCGCTCACACCTTAATAGTGTCAATGGACAATGCTGTTTTTGAATAGCTTCAGGGCGAGTAGTGGCATAGTAAGGTACGACATGCACAAACCATCTAGCTTTTCAAAAACAGCACGAACACTCAAGGGTAGCTCAGTTTGAACCTCCATTCTTTAAATGTGAGCGTGAGTGAGCTTTTAGAACAGATGCATTATAGAGAGCGAACACATGATCGCTTGCCATTGGTGTGCATGGTTTAAAACTGTGTAACGGTGTAATGTTTATTACCACAGGACATTCGTGTTTGACAGATAATGATTAGTTAGCGTGACTGGGAAAAAATAGTTTTATATTATAAAGCATACGAACTATAGTATCAAGCATTAAAAGTCTTGAAATAAAATTTTCTTTATATAGTATCAATTCGTAATACTGTCTTAAGGCCTGATTCCACGGGCGCTGTTCTCGGCGAAATGAGAAATATTTCGCCTGTTTCATTTGAATTGTGGGCAATCAAGTAGAAATAATTTATTCGAGTGGTCGCAATTCAAAAGAAACAGGCGAAATAATTCGCATTTCGCCGAGAAAAAGCGCCCGTGGAATCAGGACTTAAAGGCCTCATTCCATGATGGTTTTTTTATCTCGGCGAAATGCGAATTATTTCGCTCGTTTCTTTTGAATTGCGACTATCGAATAAATTATTTCTGCTTGACTGCTCACAATTCAAAAGAAACAGCCGATATATTTCGCAATTCGTCGAGAAAAACGTCCGTGGAATCAGGCCTTTAATTAGTAATTAGTTTGTGTATATTAGAAGGAGGCAAATTGAGGCAATAAGATCTGGTATACACTGTTAATTTGAAGGTGTTAAAATAGCACCTTCGTAGGTGTTAAAATGACATCTTGTGGTGGTGTTAAATAAAAAGTGTTAATCTAACACCAATTTGGGTGCTGAATTAACACCATGAAGTTGGGAATTGATTTTGAAGTGCTAAATTAGCACCATAGATATTTAACACTTTTCTAGGGTGTTAAAATAACACCCATTCTATTGAGTGAAAGTGTTAAAGTAGCACCGTTTTGAGAGTTATACTTAGGGTGTCAAAATAGCACCTCGTGAACCGGTTTAGAGATTCAAAGTGGCGGACCACGTAGGAGCGGTTTACGTTTTTCAGACAAGTAAATGGGGCAAAGGATCATATTTTTACATATTATCGCCTTTAATGTAATCCTTGTAGGGCCTCATTGAAAAACTAATAAAAAATAATCTAGTAAGCAATCTGTCATTTTGGTGTTAGTGATGTCAGGAAAGTGTGCAGTGATAAACAGTAAAAATATGCAGTGAAAAGAAATTGTGTGGTGATGACAAAATATGTTCATGCAAGGGAGATATAATAAGACAGCTAGAATTTTAAAGTTAGGAGTCTCTGTCAAAAAAAACTTAGAAATGCAGGTTTATTTGCACTGGATTGCTCACATGATTGAGATCAGTGCCACAGAATAAGGTACACAGAAGGCCGACTTCTTCGTTTTTCCTATGATTTTCCTATGATTTTGGCGTAACTCGTGATTCGTCATCAAATGCTGACGCCATGGTCCTAGCCAGTGCGCGTCTGAGAGGCATTCACCCCCCTGATATCATTCAAAATGGCGTATGTCCAGGGGGGGAATGCCTCTCAAACCCGCACTGGCTAGGACCATGGCGTCAGCATTTTGATGATGAATCATGGCGTGGCAGCGTTACTCGAGTCGACCTTCTGTGTACCTTATTCTGTGTCAGTGCCTTCAGAAGGCCTCCCAGAAGGCTTAGCGAGAGCACATTTCTAGCGCGTCGTTTGGAAATTTTAATTTAACGTCGGTTGATAAAGCCAAGATTTCCCAAATTATAGTAGAAAATAAGAAGAAATACTCCATTGTTTGAAGATTCAGACAATAATTGTAAATGTAAGTGCTCAACTATGTCAATATTTTTAAGTTTCGTGTGTAAATATGTGCCATAAATAGTAATATATTCATGTATATTTTAACCGCCATTGCCGTTGACCGCATTGTATTTTGTATTTGGTTCAACAATATATTGTTATTAAAATACATTAAAACTTAGTGATATTGCTTTGTATTGACAGGTTATAATTTCAAGCAATAAATACTGTCATAGTATGTGTTCTAAGCAAGTCGAACTGTCGAAATCATGATATATACAGGCTACAAGAAGGTATGAAATATACAATTATATTTACAAGGGTCCACAAAGGAAGGATTGTTCGCTCATACAAAGCGATGGAACTTGCTTTGGCGATTAGATAAATATTAGCTAAATGAGTTAATATTGATACCCTTTCAATAGTGATCAATACATTAAAGTTAACAATATAAAAATTTATATTTGTTAATGTATTGATCTATTGAGAGGATATCAATGTTGACTCAATAGCTATTAATATTGATATAATCTCCAAAGCAAGTTCTATGGCTTTGTATTAGGCCCTGTTTACATGAGACCACAACAAAGTCAAACCGGGACCATTTTGTTTTGCTCATAGTATGATCTATAATAGATGTTCACAAGCGACCGGGATGAAAATAACTCGACAGACCAGTCTCAAGTCATTCTGCCTGCTGGATCAAGCCGATTGACTTCAGACTGGCATGAATTCAGACCGGTATGAATGTAAACACAAATACAGTTCAGACCGGTCTTGGCTGTAACCTTGACATTGGAACAACATATGCTAACAAAAGCCATCTGAACAAGAAAATTGCCTAACAAGGGGAATAAATTGAAAATTTTGTGATTTTTGTACTGATCTCATGTAAACATGTTGACAATTTCAATTTTCCTTCCAGTTTGACTTCGTCCCGGTTTCATGTAAATGGGGCCTAAG
>CACRXK020004097.1:0-15439 GCA_902702795.2 Paramuricea clavata
ATTTTTTTTTTTTTGGGGGGGGGGGGGAGGTGTGAAGAATAAATCTGAATTGCTTTAGCACTTTCCTAGTTCTTTTGTGTGTTTTTCTTAATATACAAATGGAAATTATTACGGGGTGGGTGGGGGGCTCCCAAGGCCCACCAGTCCCTCGCTTCCGACGGTCTTGGCATACAGAACCAATGGTACATTATGAGTACGTATATAGATCAGTGGACTGAGCAATGTGATATTTCCATCATGTACCACTAAAGGCTCATTAAAATATCGTATAGGTTGCGAGATATTTAGCCCAAGTGCAAAACAAAATTAATGAGAAATATACCTTAACGGAAAGTACGTTACTTGGCTATATATAAGGCCTCGTGTGTGATGACATTAGTAAGTCACAATGTCTCAATCACGAAAACGAGGCTCTATAGACAAAGTGTCTTACTGTATAAACAGTAACAAAATAAACTCCGGTAAACTAAAATATAGATGGATAGGGATTCAACTTCCTGAAAAATACAAGTAAAACATCGGCATTTCGAGCGAAGGTTTCGAACTTCCTGACAATTAGGGCCTTCGCTCGAAATGGCCAAGTATTTTTCAAATAGTTTAGTGAATCCCATGCATCCATCTCAATTTTCTGACGTTTTTGTCACTACCTACGCCGGCACAAATCTTTCGTGTTTATCAACTAAGATATACTCTCGTCTCTTACTTTTGGGAGGATTACCAGGAAAGGGATCATCATGATCATGCAAGATTGTTAGTCAAATTTTGATTATATACCGTTTTTATGCGTTTTTCCTTGTGCCGTTGAAAATTGAACGCCACAATACAGCAACGCAACAAACGTGGGTGTTTAAATTAAAACGATAATTTATGGTCATTAACAAATATGCATGTCCGACATCATCCCCGCGATCATGCTGCCAAATTTCTATTGGCTCCTGCATTGCAGTATTCTGTATGTATAAGGGAAAATACCATTTTCTCTGTTGTATTAAATATATATGCAATATGTTCTATCTAAAGCGAAATATTCACTAACGGTATATTTTCATGGAGAAATTCAATGTTCTATTGCAAAAGATAAGTCGTGATTTGAATCCAAACGACTTGGAAGATCTCGTTTACATCTGCCATGTTGAGGAAAGCCGTAAAGCCACCATAACAAGTGGTCACCATTTGTTTACCCATCTTCGTCATAATCGTTGCATTAGCGAAGAAAATGTTGATTACTTGAAGGAAATCCTAAATGCCATACACAGACATGATCTTGTTTCTCTTGTGGAGAGGTTTGAAGGTCTCGAAACAACGGATGTTGGCCAAAATGTCAATGTTAAATCTGAGCCAACTACATCTACCGAGATGAGTCCTGTCGCAATTAAGCCGTTTAACCAACAAGATTTTGTCAATCGCGGCGTTGAAAATATCCAACGATCAAGTGCAGTGTGCGACGATGGTTGTCAGATTCAAATCGCCGGCCGGGAAGGAACGAATCAGATACCATGTTGCGTCGTGTACTGGCCTTGTCTTCAAATGACGTGCCATAAGATTCATTTTTGTTATGTGATCCTTACACTTATATTTATACTGGCTATCATAACCACTGCGCTCTGTTGGTTTGCCGATGTTCCTAAAGTCAGCGAGCACCTCAAATCGGATAAGTCTGTACGTAACTCTGGGATATTCGTCATCATTGCTCTAATTTTGGCATTTCCCATTTTTATGTTTATCGTGTTCTTTGCCAGAAAGTGCTGGAAGAGGCGCCAGGAAAATGCTGTGACATTTTCAACCGCAAATACTCCTGCAAGTACTCAGGTTGCTGCTGATGTCGCGAAGAATGAAGATTCAGGGCCATCGATGGTGCTACAGATCAATCCAAGTTGTGAGGATGAAATGAACGATGAGCCGACAACATGTGGAAGTTACATTGGAAATATTATCACAACAAGAGATACGGAGCCGATTTTATCCCAAGAATCAGAGAGTTGAACTCTTGTCGACCTACCTTTCATGCCGGCAAAATTATTGCTTAGAAGGACTCTTTGTATAAATTCTGTAATACAGTAAGTTAAATTAAACAATGTCAGTGATCGAGTGACTGCATGCATGCCATTGCATTGTAAACAATGGTATTTTCGAAAAAGTAATAGAACATAATATTTAGTGATAATCCGTTGCCAGTAAATGCTGTATATCCCAACTATAAAACAACGTAACTTGTTGATACATGTATGAGACATTAATGGTCCCACATTAATTCGTACTATGAGGCACTCCACATTATAATTTTGTTGGATGAGCTTCTTATTAGATCCACATAATTCCAGGTCAATATTCACATTTTGCTATGTACGGGACAGTTGAAGTAATTACTTATTTTTCATGTATAATATAGTACATATTAAATGTTATAATCAAATATATTACACAATTTGAAAATAATTAAAAAATTAGGATAGTAATAAGAGAATGAACATGCACAGTCTCAACAGTTTTGAAAATAAATACCAATTAAGGTTGACTGCATGGTACTCCCTATAACAACCAAATACGATCAAAAGTATAAGCTAAGGTGATGATGTGTCGACCAGTGTTGTAGTACTCGAGTCCGGACTTTATAACAAACATATACTTGCAGGGAGGTGAGTCCGGGATTGGACGCACCGAGGGTGGGTGGAGGTTTCCCGAACCCACCGAGCGAAGTGAGGTGGGTTCGGGAAACGTCCAACCACCCGAGGTGCGTCCAATCCCGGACTCACCGAACCTGCAAGTATGTTTGGTTTTTATCACATGCCATTTCAGTAAAATACTAAAAAGTACTGACAGAGTGACAGAAGAATTTACCCATTTTAGCGGTATATAATTTCTTGTTTGGATAACGAACATTTTAGCCGCCAACATACTACGCAAACAAACAAACTTAGGATTAAAATGAATTAAATTCTCTACAATATTCCCTCATTTTTGAAAAGAGAAAATGCACACATTCTGCGAAAACATTGCCAAGATTTATACTTTAAACCTGCCCGTGCATGCCGAACAAATTTCGGCGGCCATCTTTCTTCTCTTCCACTTTGAATACAGAATATTTCATTTTTATCAAACAAAATAAAAAAATAATAATTATAAAACAATTAAAAACAGTTAATATATTTTTTATTTAAATCTTCGTCTGAAATTTGTTCAAATCGCTTCATAATGGCCGCCGCCGAAACATCGATCTCGAACCCATCTCCTAAACTTACGTCAGCAGGTGGGTTCGAGATTGAACGCACCTCCTCGTAGTCAATAGGAAAGCCGCTAATACGCTAGGTATGAGATAATATAACAAACGTACTTGCAGGGAGGTGCGTCCAATCCCGGACTCACCGAACCTGCAAGTACGTTTGGTTTTTATCCCATACACCGAGCCATACACACATTTGTAACTCTTCGCGATATATTCGTCGTCTCGTCGATGTTTTGTGAACATTTTCCCGGCCAAAAAAATCACTGGGCAAGAAAATACTTCTTTATCTACGTCTACATTACCTTTACTGCATTTTTTCTTTGGTTTTTCTTCAGTCTCGGTATGTTAGTCACCGAAAAAGTTCTTTAATTTAAAGTTTAGGTTTATCGGCTAAATCTTGTCCGCCATATTTGTTATTGTTATTGCAACGTAAGCAGTTTAGCGGGTGAGTTCGGGCGAAAAGCAGGTGAGCTCGGCAAAAAGCAGGTGAGCTCGACGACAAGCTCACCTGCTCTAAACCAATCAGAAAGCCGCTTTTAACACAGGTATGGGATAAGAGATTGAACGCACCTCCTCGTAGCCAATAGGAAAGCCGCTAATACGCTAGGTATGAGATTAGGTTTAAAATTCGCTCCCTACCATTAAACGTCTTCGGATCATATTTAGTAGTCTTTTTTGTTCTTCGGGGAAAGAATTTCGACAAAATTCCATCGAACGCGTTGCAAAACAAAATTTTCTGCCATCTTTTTTTTTAACCATGGACCCTTACGTAATGGTCCATGGTCGAGTGGCCGATCAGAAATCAGAAATTCAGAATGCTGGATTTGTAATGGTCCAAGATACATATACTAATAACTAATAAATCAAAAGAAGCTTACCCCAAATACGCCAAGTAAAGTAAACGGGACCAATTCAAAAACTTTCCAAGGTGTTGTATATTTTACATAAAACAAGACAAGTTTTCCAGTTCCATATGGATTCATATATTTCAACGTCACTGCGGCCACCATGGCACAGAAAAACGATCTCCACAAGGTTTTCATTGGAAAGTAATAGCTCACCTACAATACAGCATAAATTAGAATACAGTACATATTCTATTGCGTTTCCCTCTCAAATAAGACCTATTATACTCTCCCAAAGAAAACAATGATTAGCCCTCCTTTTCTACTAACTCACCCCACTCACAACAAATAAAATACACTAAATAATATATGCAAAGCATGCACGAGTAGCCCATCTGTATATCTGATTAATGAGGCGAGACGAAGGCGAGGCGGGGGCAAATACTGATCATTTTTTTCTTGTTTTTCTTCGCGTGTTTAAAACTGCCGCTTGCTATAAATTTCTATACTCAGTCTGCTGGATCAACCTGCAGATAACAGCATTATAATTTCAATGTTTACTTATACATTTTAACATAAACGAAGTCTAGCTGGCGTTTTTCAATTTTGTGAGTGTATATTGTGCAAAAAGCAGACATTTTTATCGTTTTTTGTTAATAAGTTTTCTAATATTTTTATGGTGTTGTGATATTGTAAATTGTTTTCGCTGCTTTTAATCTTTTATGAGAACCAATCATATCTGTTATCTGCTTTTAATCTTTTATGAACCTGCTTTTAATCTTTTATGAGAACCATATCATTGACATTGTTTGTCGAAAGAGTTCTTGGAAATGCAATGCATAATGAAACAGTCGGTTAATTCGTTTTTGTCATATGATAATCCCAAATTATCAAGGACCTCGACCTTGATAAATTCTGGATATCACAAAAACCTCATCCAATAACTGTTTATTAAGAGTTGATTCACCAGTATTACTATACCTCTTCTAAGCTGAATAACACTCCTCCAATTGGAGCTCCAAATGCAACTGAAACCCCTGCCGCTGATGCTGCAGACAAAACCTAAAATAAAATGAGTTATTCAGGTCATGTTACACGAGGCAATTATTTCTGCAACTTAATTGCAACGCAGTTTAGAGACCAATGTTATGTTCAGCAGAAAGTCAGTGACCACGGACTACTTTTCACTTTTCTGACAATTTTGTGTGACGTCACAATTATGAGTTGAGATAATGGCAATAACAAGAAAGTATGGTATCTTGGTGAGTATTTAATACAATTTAATGAAACTTGGTATACTTAGTGGGTGCAACAAAGTCAACAATTTTGACTTGTTTATATGGTTGTTATGGCAACACACTCGTCCCCAGTCCCTTCTCTTCCAATTTCTATATTATCCATTTTCAACGAAATAAATAGCAATTTCTACAATTTTCGCTTATTACTATAATACGTGTAGGTATTGTGATCAGTTTATACAGTTATAACATGTAAACATCCTCTGCAAGAGGTCTACGGGAGGAAAGTTGTGAAAGGAAGAGAAGAGACTGGGGACTAGCGTGTTGCCATGACAACCCCATGACCTACCCAAAATATTCATATGAGTGCACCCACTAAGTGTACCAAGTTTCATTGAATTTTATTAAATACTCACCAAGATATCATACTTTCTTGTTACTGCCATTATCTCAACTCATACTTGTGACGTCACAACTCAAAATATAGAAAGTGTGATAACTTGAGAATGAGATGAGATGAGATATGACGAAACTGTAAACGTCATTCTTCATCACTCCAGCATTACTTTTTAGAAAAACAATAAAAAATGAGGTGAAACATTCGTTACATAGGCACTTTAAAGCCTGGTTTCCTTATGGTCGTAAAGACAGTGGCATAGCCAGAACGATAATTGGGGGCCCATATTCATATATTCGTGTTCTGCTTTATTAATTTCTTTCGAAATCAATTGTTTTTATGGTATGTGAACACGAATATATGAATATGCCCCCCCCCCCAAAAAATTATCGTTCTGGCTAAGCCACTGCGTAAAGATTGAGTAACGATCTTTCTCATCAGTCCAAATACAACATTTTAGAACTGAAAATACGCGGAGTGATTATAACTAGAGAATGCTCATGATTTATATGTGGTTACCATAATTTTCAAATTCGTGTTAGCTAGCTGTGGAGCCAGAGTAGTTTGCTTTGAGTATCAGAGCCGCCGAAGGGGGGGGGGGGGAATTGCCCAGGGCCCTTAATAGGGCCCCAACTTGAAAGCGAGAGCCTAAAATTGAGTAGGTTCTTTAAATTGGTCAGAGCATTTTTTGAAATTAAGAGCGCCTTACAGTACATCCACATGCAGTCTATAGCTAAGGCCTAGTTGGGCTAGCTTCAAAATAATGATGTCATGGGGGCCCCCAGGGAATATTTGCCCCGGGCCCCGCGAAAGTATACACTTTCGAGTTCATCAGACAAGTTACATTATTATGTACCATAACTGTCAAACTTCGTGTTTTCTTGCATCTCATTGGACGAGAGCGTATCATGTGAAAGTCATGAAATTCGACTCTCCTGCACGGCAACAACTCTGAGCGGTGGACATTAAGCCTGGTTTCCATATGGTTGTAACTGTCACGAACGTGTCGCGAACGTGTCATGAACGTGTCATGAAGTGTTTGTCATGAATGATTTTTATGCTTGTTTCCACATGGCCACAGAGTAAGGATTGTCGTACACTCTCGCAAATTAATTTCGTACCCAGGGATCATACAAGCAGCTGGCTTAACTTTTACTCTGAAGTCGCAAAAAAAACGAGTGTAGGATATGTTCTTAAATAAATACTACTTTTGTTCACCGATGAATAATAAAACCGTCGAGTTATAAAGCAAAAATTATGCGGGAAGTTTCCTGTTTCTTTTTGTTTTCTTTGACACTTTTGTTTCGTTTCACAACCAGTTATCTCAACCACAAAGACTCGATCTATTGATGACTTTAAGAAACATCTTAAAACTTGGCTTTTTATTGAAGCCTTCCCTCAGTTACACTTGTAGATAGACTTTTACTGTATATCAAATAATCTTTTAAAACTTGCAACATACTATAGACTCAAATGCATATGATTATCATTATTATTCGTATCATTCAATCTATTAGAGAGTAAAGCGCGCTATTGAACTTTTCAGATCTTTTCAGGAAGCAGCGCTATATAGAAATTTGAACTATTATTTATTATTATTATGTCCAAGATTGTGGTATAATTAATGGGTATTTGACGTTATCGCTCAGGTAAAAAGTTTCGTCTGTCTGACTGTGTCGCACCATGAAAACTAACAATACTTTCAAGCAAATACTTAAATGATTTTGTTCTTACCTCTCGTTTCTTCGCTTCATTCTTGCGATACTTGGGAAAGAGTTTTGCAAAGACATTTCCGCAACAACAAGCCACATGTACAAGTGGACCTTCCTTGCCAAGACTTAACCCAGCCGCTACAGCCAGCATCATACCAAGAGATTTAACAATCAAAGTCCATAGTCCAAAATAACCGTGAATTATAAACCCACCAAGCATAGTCTTGATCTGAATAAAAGATAGAATAATAAATAATAATTAATATAATATAGGGTGTATCAGAAAAAAGTAGAAAATTTTGAAAAGGCAGTCTCAATTTCAAAAATCCGTTCATGTCATTAAATTTTTGATAAATCTAATTTCAATAAAAATACAGTTCAAGAAACATAAACACAACATTTTGTGATTTGAGATCAACATAGGCATATGGACAGAAGGTCGGGTAGAGAAAATTTGCCCAACATTGTTGGACATTGCATTGCCCGACATCCAGATTAATTGTCATTGTAGATTAATTGTAGATTGCCCAACATTAATTATCATTGATAGATGATAAAAAGAAATAATATATCTCCCACACAGATACAATCAAAATGAAGTCATTTTAACAATGATAAACAAAAATCTATAAAACTATTCACAAGCATTTCTGGAATTTCATTCTGTAAGACACGGTACATTGAAAACTCCTCACTCTACAGCATCCAGTCTGAATGAATTTCAATATGTTATTCAGTTTCCATCTATTTATATTAATTATATTAATATCTCAACAATAATATGCAAAATATAGGCCTTAGGTTAGCAAATTGCACAAATTTTGTAAGTAGAATCTGCCTGACTTTAGAAGCACTGCATGGTCACTAGGGGACTGCTGCCCTCCCCTCCCCCACCCCCAGCCCGTCTTGTATGCCCATGGAGATCAAGACAAATGAATGTCAATTGAATTAACTGTATCACAGGATAGAAAAGTTTACTTGCTAAAGTTCTGATAAATGTCCTTCAATTTACTGGTACCTACTTACAAACACTATTGAAAGTCATCTACAGTATACAGTACTAGTGAGTAGCTGATTAGTTTGTTTAATTAATCTGCTTTCAAATAATTGGTGTGAACAGTAATCAGCAACTTTTGTAATTGGCTCATTAAACTTTTAAAACAGGATCTAGCTGTCTAGTAGGTGATCATTGTTTTCATTTAATCACTTTTCTGAGTGTGTAAGATTATAGCAAAGAGATTAATCATGTGCTAATTAACTCATTAAGATTAATAGTGTTTACAGTGTAAAGTAATATTATTAAGTAGGGTGCATCAGGGTACATTGCCATTTAAAGGGTTACAGGGCCTTTTTTAACATACAAGCTGGGGGGGGCATTTGCCCTCCCAGGAAAAGTCCCTTTTTCCTAAGTTTATACCAACAAAACAGCGAAGAATAACAAATAAATAAACGGAAAGTAAGTTTTAGGCTTTATCCTTTGTCCTTGTTTAACAAAATCGATCTAAATTGTTACGTTTTTCTACCACTAAGTAATGATAAATTATTGTTAATAATTTTTTATTTTTTTGGTTGCTCAGAATGCAGGAAAGAGCATTTCCAGGTTTCAAATTTGAAAAATTTTCTGGAGATTATGCCCCCACACACGTGGCCTTCGGCCATTGGTATCCCCCTCTAATAAGTATAATGATAAATTACGGTTAATATTCTTTTTTACTTTTTGTGCATTTTTTCCTTCCTTTATTTCAAGTATAGTTAGCATAAATTTTAGAGCAAATTTGGATGCTCAGAATGCAGGAAATGGCATATCCGTGTTTCAAATTTCAAACATTTTCTTGGGAGTACACCCCCACACACGTGACCATTGGGATCCTCCTCTAATAAGTAATGATAAATTATGGTTAATATTTTTTTACTTTTTGTGGGTTTTTTCCTTCTTTTATTTCAAATACAAGTATAGTTAGTATACATTTTGGAGCGCATTTGGATGCTCAGAATGCAGGAAATGGCATTTCTGTGCTTCAAATTTCAAAAATTTTCTGGGGGAGTACACCCCCCCTTCATTCATGCGTGCATGGTATGTTCGGCGCACACGTGGCCTTCAGCCATTGCTAGGCTCCCTGTAATATATTATCTCACAGAAAGGTCCCTTTTCAAAAAATGCCCCCCCCCCCGGGAAAATCCTTAAAAAAGGCCCTGGTTCGTCTTCGGCATTTTCATCATCCATTCGTCTTCGACGTCTGATTCTTGGTTGTTGCCAAGTCACGCTGGGGGAGTCGTGTTTTTGCTCAACGTATCTGATAATTAGTTCCGGTTGTTTACGCAATTCATTGAGCTCGTCAATCGCGCTTTCGACCATTCCCAGGGCTTTTCCAAAATCAACATCAACGCGTTGTAAATATCGGCTTAGCGGACCAGTGGATGCAAATATTTCTCGAAAGAGGTACGCGGTAGCCAGAAACTGCTTTGTTTGAATCTGCTTCAATAAGCCAATGCTCGTTTTTCGTGGGTTTCCATCAATTAAACTGTCCAACGCAACGGTTTCCAGGACACTTAAAATGCAGTCATAACGAGAGAGAAGGACCTTTAGACACAACTCGCGTGAATGCCAAAGAACAGTATTAAGTCTCTTTAGGGAAAGGACTTTCAGATTCTCTTCCAGTTGTACAGCTTCGAACAAATCATGGATTCTTTGTGTCTTGCTAAAGAGAACGTACAAGGCTTCGAGGTCATTGAAGAGGCTTATTACTTGAACATCAACACTTGCAGAGTCGGACAAAACAAGATTAAGCGTATGCGCATAACAGTGGACCGGCAAAAGCAACATGCTTTCCAACTTTCTCCTTGATGATCGCTTGCAAGCCGTTGAGCAGCCGCTCATATTCGAAGCGCCGTCGTATGTTTGTGCTACGAGTTTACCAAACGACACACCTTTCGAGACGTGTTTCTGAGATTAGATTGTATAGTTCCATTGCTCTTGTACCGGAAGCTCTTTTGCAAGACAAAAGATGCTCGGAGCATTTTCCATTACGATTAACGATCCTTGCACAAATACTAAGCTGCTCGTGGTGACTGACATCCGGTGTGGTGTCGGCTATTGATGCCCATGCTCTGCAATTACCGATTTCATTGACAATTTGCGAGGCGATTTCTCTTCCAATAATTTTGATCACATTATTCTGCGTATCGTTGCTGAGGAAAGTTAGTTTCGAACCCCGTCCTTTGGCACCTTTTTTCCCGCCCTTTCTTCTCGATATAGTTTGTTGATTTCTATCCTTTTCAAGACGATTCGCAGTTGTTATATCGTAAGGTTGACAGGTAATTCAGCGACTCTAGAAAATTTCCTTTGTTTGCTTCTGGGTCATCAATTAGCGATTCTCGATGCCCTCTGGAAGCAAGTCCCTGCTTTCCCAAATGTACAACAGTGTCGACAACACGTTTCATAATGGCTGCGGTTTGCCACGACTTCTTTCTTCCGACGCAAAATTTCGGTCTTTTCTTGTTGCTTCAAGCATGAATCGATTGATCGTCCTTGCAAAAAGATAACTTGAGCAATCTTGGCATTTATATGACTTTCGAACTTTTCGTGCTTTGTGATATCACTGTACTGCTTCTTCCAGTTCGAGTACCCAGCATTCGTAAAAGCATTTCCTTGGTTGTGGCGCGTGTTTTCGCCTCTTAAACATTCATCTGAAAATAGGAGACATAGGAGGCAGAATAGACAATCCTTACTTAGCGAGTATGAAAGTCATTTGCGCCTAGTTTGATCTTCGTGAAAGAATACCGCCTGCGAGCAGTACCGGTTACGTTCTCCAATTTTCTTTTTTCTCTCAGATAAAACGGATTCGGGTGGCTGACATGGTCCATTTTTACAAATGGCATTTCGGCGCCCCTCTTGAAACCATCGCTGGGGGCCATGCCCCCCCCCCAGCCACCACGCCACTGTATTTGATAGTAAAACATTTGCTATCATATTTTTGCTGGCTTAATTGAGTATAACATTACAGTAATTCTGTTTATTTGATAATGATGATAAATAACTTATATATAACTTATAACCCACATACAGTAAAATTCATATCACGGGTGCCGGTATACTATACGGCATGTTTTACATAGTATATAATAAAGACCTACAAATATAATCGCAATATTGAAATATAAATCTTGTAACTAGAAAGCGTATATGATAACCGTTGTAGTCGGGAAACGTCGGAACACGACGGCATAGTTTTCTGCGGTCGGTGAAAAAGCCGCACGAACCGCAACCGCAAATTGCACAAACCGCGACCGCAAACCGCACGAACCGCAACCGCATATTGCATGAACCGCAACCGCAAACCGCACGAACCGCAACCGCACGAGCAGCGACCGCAAACCGTACGAACCGCAGTGTTAACTTATTTCTAGGCAGTGCTGTATTTTTGAAAAGTGTTCATCCATATAGGACTGTTGGACGCTGACACAACGCTAATAAGACGCAATCTTAAAAATCCTGACGACAATATATAGAGGTTCAGATTTGACTTCCATGTGAGAGAGAGGAGACCATCAACAAATCAGATGAGTTTGATATATCCGATTAACCAATCTGGGGCCGGTTGTATTTAAAAAAGTGACTAAAGTTAACTACAAAAGTTAGTGGAAACGTCATCCAATAAGAAGCACGTATTTGAGAGTTAATCACTATTTAACTACAAAATAGTGATTAAAAAAGTGATTAAGAGTTTTATACATGCAACCGGCCCCAGATGCGTACTAAGCCAGTGAGGGGTAGTGGCACGTCAAATCTAAACCTCCATAACATCTCACACATAATCGGAATCCAGACAAAACCTCCAAATCTTAATACTGAGTGATTAATTCAAAATCCTTTACCAAACAGACAATTTCGCAAAATATAAGGTGAAACACACTCCGAATATTAAAATCTTGTAAATTAACTCAAGATTCGAGCTATTTAAACAAGATAACAAAATTCACTGTATTCTGTAAGTTTATTTCGAAATAAACTGAGTAGAAATATTACCTTGAATTTTGTTATCTTTTAAATAGCTCGAGTTTAGAAGATGTTAATATTCGGAGTGTGTTTCATCTTAATTAATGCTGGGTGAGATGTGAAAACTCACATGAACCATGACGTTTCAAAATAGTTTAGTAAAGTCTGTTTTCCACTTCAACTGTATTGTAACGTACTGTATAGCATTTTCTTTTGTGCCGAAGTCATTAGTTCCCGACACGACCGCTCAAGAAACAAAGAAATACGCTACGTTTCGGTGCGACATGATTGAAGTGGAAACTGGCTTATGTGTAAGCGGGGGTGTGCTAATCAATAAATCCTTACTTGCAGTTGACAACAGCTGTGGTTACTAAAATAAATTATTCGTTGAAAATTGTACCATTTGTGGTTATGGGCATAGGTGTATCCCCTCCAATCTTTGTTGAAGAACTCATTTGAAAAAGTTGTTTCTGACTTTAAAAGCTACTAGAGGATCTTATCTATTAACGTATTTTCCATTCCATGCATATATAATTGTCTTCATCGGGTTTGTTTATAACACGAAAGCTGGTCCATCCAAAGAAAGGATAAATTCGCTTCATAGTTCATGTTTGTTTTATGTTTTTTCCTTCGTGCCGAATTACGCTAGCTCCTGATTTTTGCCAAGTAACGGACGACTCACGTACGATGTAAAGGTTTATAGTTAAGTACCTTGCGTTAAGACGACTTAGTAAGATAACGGACTTTGAATAAGTCATCAGGCAGTGACCTAGATTTGAACTATATCTATAGTTTAATATTGAACCCGAAAGTTAGCCATTACCGCGTTACTAGCTCTTCCACGTGTGCATGTGACCACTCCCCCTACCTGCGTGTGACCACCCCATCCCCTTCTTCCCCGCTGCATCTCTATCAATCAACTAATCAAGATTGTTTCAGGATACAAATCAATTAAAAGTTCGCTAGACAACTGCTCTGAACTTTCTTGTCTGCATGTTCGCTTCACTCAATCGTGAGAGATATATATTGAAAAGAAAATTCTGATCATACCTTCGTACGGTCATCTAATAATATCCTCTGTTTATCCTGGTATGCTTACTACTCATGCATAAATACAACAGTGTTGGAAGGTGGTATGTTTGGATGTTTTGAGCAGATAATTTTTTCAACATAATTTCGCAAAAAATGATAGAAGCCACTCAGGTACTCATAGCATTGCAAACCACAAGACACAATTTGATCCGGTTTCAACCATAATGTCATAACTGCGTGGCCGTGGGTTGAAATTATGGCCGTGCGTAGGAATACAATTTACATTTCTTTACACCAAACGATATCCAGCTAAGATTATGAAGTATGGCTGTTACATGAACCCAGCAGGACAATTAACTAGGACAATTTGACGACGGCAGGTAAAGCCATTTTTAGTTGATTCTAATGTCAATATTTTCTATACGGCAACCACAACACAACGACTGGGAAATATTGCTTGGAGAAAACAATTTAGCATCACCAATTAAAGCCAAGGAGCGAAATAAGTTTTTGAAGTTGATCAAGGTAAAAGTTTTACAACAGCTGATGTGTATGACGATTGTTATAGATTAGTCAAAATTGTGTAAATTAAGTAAACGTAAGGTATATAACATATATATATATAATTAAATCAAAGCGTATATTAGGAAATCCCAACAGCGTGATTGTATAGTGTCAGCCGGATAGTCAAGATGTCAAGTTAAACTTCATTTTCGATCCAGCAGACTTGAACTACGCCTATATAGAGTATAGTGAAATCCGTACTTTAAATCGTAAATCATTGAAATTGTATCGTAAATTAATCTAAACAAAATTCGAAATGTTATTGCGTGATTTCTCCTGTTCACTCGATCTGTAGAAGTGTTGCCGTTACTGGCAGCGGAGGGGATGAAACCTTTTAAGCCAATGTCAGATTAACAGGCAACAACACTTTGTAGAGCATGAGCGTCAGCACTGCATGTCAGTAGTCTGTCGAAGTTCATATTAGAGACTTCAAGATTGACATTTACGGCAAACCGCAAACTTCAAATCGTAATTTGAAGTCAACTGTTAGCTGTTCGCAGTTAGGGCAACTTGTGCATTAAAATTGGAGCATGAATTCTACTTTTAGCTGTCGAAACTGGAAGCCTTACTTTCAAATGCGATTTGAAGTTTGGCGTTTGGGGTTTTGCGTAAACGTCAATCTTAAAGTTCATACATGAAATCTGCTCCATCAAGTTTATATTATTTAAATAAAGACTAAAGGGACGTTTCGACCAAGCAAGATGTGGTCTTGACTTCTTGTTTATTAAACGCGGTATAGTAGCTTGGTCGAAACGTCCTTGAGGCTTTACATATATATTTTTAGTCAAAGACAACGTTTTTAAATAATTATAGTCATTTTTAAGCATGCCTGACTATATAGCTATTGCAGTATTGGGTTACTGAAGCGTATATAAAGGATTTTAATATCTCAAAAGAAAAAAAAAAGAGCACGAAAATACCACAGGCACATTACAATTTTCAAGATGCGAGTATAGTTTTTGCTCTACTTTTTTAGACAGTAGTTGCACTGTCGCTGCAGCGAACAACTGCATTTTTTTCAGTAACCATGATTATGAAGTATATAGTTGATTACTTTTTCAACAGCAAGGGTGGGTTGACTACAAACTTTTTGTAGTTCGCTATAACTACAGCTACTTCAAAAATATGTAGTCAGCTACAACTACTGCTACTTTTGAACAAAAGTAGTTCGCTACTGACTACAGCTACTGCTTAAAAAATGTAGCGATCTATTTCGCTATTTCGCTACTCATTATTTTTTAATTTTACTGTATTTGGAACATCTACTATAGCTCAGACTGTAATGTAACCTATAACAAATCGACTTACGAGTAAATAAGACGGCATGCACTTGCACAGTTTGAACAGTTGCACGGCATACTTTATTCGTGCAAATTGAGTATTGATTTTAAGCAAACTGTGTCTTAATAACATTCTATTCTATCAAGTTGCT
>CACRXK020004097.1:19142-33131 GCA_902702795.2 Paramuricea clavata
GGGGGGGGGGGGGGGGGGGGGGGGGACTTGCGTCATGGTTTCAGCATTTTGCTCTAAAATTTATATAAATATGCCAATTATGCTAGCTGTAGTGCTTTTTCCTTAAAAAGTCCCAAAAATATGCTCGTTTTCACAAATTATGCCAAAAAATTTGCAGCATGCGCATAGAATCGAGAAAAGCTTAGCCTGCGCAGTACAACCATTAGGTCCATTACAACCAATTCACAAGATCATATAATAGTATGAAATAAAGAAAGTGTCAAAATGCATTCAATCAGAACGTGGAAAGGCACAACATCGAATTTGGTACGCCTATAGACACACAGGCGATTCTCGCGAAAACGATTTGCGGGATGGGGGCTTCAGCCGAGGAGGCGAATTGGAAAAACCGAAACTGGTAACCTAGACAGTAGGTTGAATACATAAAAGCTTGAGCTTTCAGTAAGTCAAAAACGACGAGAACGTAATGCAAAAAGCCAAGCATAAAGCTAAATAAAATATTTTTGATGCGTGGGCATTGTAGTGAGCTCAAAATTAAATGAGCTCTTTTACATTCAATCCCATTTTACCTAAACAATAGTCTTGTCCTTGCAGGATTTCAGTGTTGGGCGTGGTCAATCTAGATGGGATGTTGTCGGTGAGTTTGACATTTTGGGTTGTAAGCATTGTGAACGACCTCACAAATGTCGAGATTACCAATAGTTGGGTGGCAAAAAACGAGTTATGTTTCAATGGTGTTATTACGAATGAATGCGCTGAGGATGTCACTGATGGTTGGAAAATGTATTTAAAATCGTCGCAACGTTTGTCCACATTGACTTCGACTAATGTTACGGTTCTCCAAACAGACGTAAATTCGTCCTTCATTTTCAAAAACCTCCCTTGGAACAGTCAGTGCTTGACGGGAGAAATAATTCGAGTATCGTTTGCTGGATGCACACCACAGAAAGATAGCTTGCCTCAACTAACGATTGAGTTCCACAGAAACGAAAAGCTGTGTCCAAAGATAACTCCACCTAGAGATCGTCAATCAATTGAAGTTCCAACCGTCTTGGTCCATGACGATGACTCGACCTTCCGAGCATCTTTAAGTATTAACCTTCCAGTAACAGTGCAGGGTGATTGGGTTATTTACCTAGCCGTATCAACACAACTGTCTGAAGTGAATGCCGGTGGTGTATCATGTTTACCGAAACGGGGTGATATATTTACTCTTACAAATTTGCATTGGCAGGAAATGTTTATGGCTGGCGTGACACATAGTCTGGAAATTGATGGGAAGAAGGCAACACATGGAATTAAAACGCCCTGCATTACAGCCATGTTTACATGGGAGAAAGACATGGTGGTATATCCTTCAACGATGCCACCATTAGCCCCTTCTGCAAACCAGACAATATCACATACAGTGCAGCAAACGTTTACACCAACCTCATCACAATTACAATTTCCATCACCATCCCTATCAGAAATACGAATCGCATCCTCTTCTGCAGCTATAAGTACTACAGTTACCGAACGACTTCAAAGTGTAACATCTCTTCAGACAACATATTCAAAAGTATATCAGACAAGTTCTGTAAATATACAAAGTTCACCAACAATTCAGGTGCAACCATCAAGCACAACCACAACAGAAGTTGGTGAAACCATCCTACCACACGAATGCGGTGATGTGACCCTTCCATCAGGTTATTACAACTTAGAAACGTCGGTGGTTGTAGAAAAAGAGTGGCCACAAGGATTTTCTGGGAAAATAACGTTTACAACAACAACCCAAATTCGTGACGGTTGGCTGGTTGAGTTGGTAATGGATAAGGCTATATCTTTATTGAATGTCTATACTGTGACAGCGACAGCGAGTAGCGGCACGAGGTTTACATTACATAATAAAGACTACAACAAGAAGATTGAGGAAGGGACTGTCTTCGCTATTGAATTTGACGCAATTAAAGAGACCGAAAATGAGAATGTACCTTGCATGAGAGCTGTGTTCATGTGGGCTACAGAGGAACCTTGTCCGAAGATAGATTTTGTCAGTGGAAGTAATTCCATCAATGTTTCTGTAAGTATCACAAGTCAATGGAGTAAAGGCGTAGCAGGAACAATAACTGTAGTGGTACCAGAAGAGATACGAAATGGCTGGCAGATAGAAGTTGTGTTTGATATTCCTCTTGCATTGACGGTATATATTGCAATAAGTACTCCTTCAACAGGCACCCACTTCACTTTGACGAACGAAAGTTACAATAAAGAACTACAAACTGGATACAATTTGGTTGTTGACTTCACTGCTACAAAGCAAGAGAATGATGCAACTGTACTCTGTGCTGATGCAGTATTTCACTGGTAACATATTATGACTAGAGATGCAGTGAAACATACTCCATCAGACTTGCTGTTAGGTTATGTTATAAGCACATGCACATTAGTTCGTTTTCACAAAACAAAATGTGCCAATACATTCTTCTATTGCTATAATCGATGCAAAAGTTGTTTTGAACAATTTGCATTTCGTCATATATTTTCTATAGTAAGTTCTGAACAGTTTCTTATTCTTTAGCTAATCATCACGCTATTTTATTTCTTATTAAAATATCATTAATAATTCATAAACCTTGTGGCAAATCATAGCAGCCATAATATGTCACGTGGAGTGACTTTATATCTGATATAACACTGCATGTATGCATGTGGCATTATATAATTGTTCATCCTAATTAGTATTCTTTTGTAGTCGTATTTTAAGCTATTTAAAACACGAGTAGGAGTGTTTTAAATAGTACATATAGAACATTGTAGTTATCATATCATCATAACAATAATTAAATTCGACTGAGTTAAATTATATATATATATATATAAATAAATAAAACACGTAAATGTCCAATCAGATGGTCTCGACGTATACAAGAACGTAGCAACACCGCAAAACTTTAAAAAATGTACATATGTAATTTTAATCTCAGTATTCTGAAGAAGGCTCGAAGTACCGAGTCGAAAGCTCAATAAAAGTATATTTCAATCTGGAGAACTTAAAAATACGACTACAAAAGAATACTAATGAAGTTGAGTTTTATCAGATATAAAGTCACTCCACGTGACATATTATGGCTGACATGACTTGCCAGAAGGTTTATGAATTATTAATGAGTATATATATAAATATGTATATTTATTTTTTTATTTGTGCATGCCTAGTGATATTTTTTGATTTCCTGCAATCTGATTGGCTGCAGCAGCGGGCAGCTTTTTACGATATCTTGACCGTGGTCCAAAAGAGTTATTTTTTGCGAAAAACCAAGGAGTGAAGACAATTTTCAAACTCAAAACACTACCAAAAAAGTTTAAAAATCCACCCTATTAGTAAAATACAGTGAATTGGCTTCAGTGGACTTAGTGCCAAGCCCGAATTGTACTTTTCTCCGACCAAACTGCGAAAAAAACAACAATAAACATCGAAAAACACTTGCCAGTGCTACATGTTTTGATTCAAATGTTCCACATATATTCAGCTATTCTTCAAAAATATACGTATAAATATAAATAGTATAACGTACAACTTGCCCTTAAACATAAAATGTTAAAGAAAACAACCTTAAATGGCAGTTTAAAGACTATTCCTGGGCTTATTCGGGCAAAATTGTTTTTATAAATGTTGTAAAGAACAACGCAACTGATCTCAAATGTAGTTCGCAACTTGAATTTTATCGGAATTTCATTATAACCATGAACTATCAAATAAAAATATAAACACGTTATTTACCGTTTAGGTTGGTCCGTACTAAAATATATTTTCCCTCGGCCTCACAAGCGTCCCTCGGCATTCGGCCTCGGGCCGCTTCTGAGACCTCGGGAAAATATTTTTTCAGTACGGACCTCGCAGCCGGTAAATAACATATATAATATATATATTACCATTTATGATGAGGAAACGTTTTATGGCACATGAACTAAAACTCAAACAAACTTTGTAAGGACGAATAATCTTTTTATTCAAATATCATGTAACTATATATGTATCAATTAATTTTACAACAAACAAAATAATTTGTGATAATGAAGCATAAAAAATGTAAACTATGCAAATAAATTATAGTCATGTAACAAACGTTATATAATATGGAACGCTCTGTAAATAAATAAATAACGGAGTACTTATAAAAACTGTACACACATTTAACAAGTTTAGCGATTTACTTGGTGGCACGATGCTGTAATTTCCACGAGCCATGAATTTCGCCCGGATCAATAATAAGTGCAACACCTTTCAGGAGGAGGTCATCAGGACAACCAGAACATTTCAGTGGCAGTTTGAAAGGACTATACTGACGCGACTAAAACAATAAGAACACCATAGGTATAAATAATATGATTGCATGCATGGTAAAAGTATGGCTCACTTAAATCCTCTGAAATGTTGAAAACTGAATACAGTAACTATTGCAAATTTTCGATCTTCAATACATTAAACCATTGCCTAACGCCCAATCTCGTTCCCAGAGTATGCCTATTCGTGGGTTATGTAGTGGCATGCCACTACATAACCCGCGAACAGGCATACTCTGGGAACGAGATTGCCTAACGCCATACGCTATGCACCAACAACATCAGTATCTCGACAGCAAAATGTGAAAACTATATATAAAGACCAGTTCTGTATTGTTTCAAATATAATTATAATTACGATAACGCCATTTTCATTGGCGAGGCACTTCATTTAAATCGTTCAAATTTGATATTTACTTTCAATGGTCTACCATACTGAAAACTTACCCTATTTCGATACAATGGACAATTATAAATAATTTCAGTCTCCTTATTCCTGTCTCCAACATATGTAGCTTTAACACATACGTCAGGGATCGTTGATAGTGGAGTGCTAAAGTTGAAAAAAATCCCAGCAAAATAAATATATATATCGAATACTACACAAATGACACCAGAAGCATACCGTAACATTTTCAAATACGGCAATATAGAATCGCTCGAAATTTCTATCTACAAAACCATACAACTCAATAACAACGCAGACAGATTCCGAGGTGCTCTAGAATACACTTTTTAACGTAAAAATTAAAATTTTTGTGAAAATCGTTGACATAATCGTTGTAATTATATAAGGTAATTATAACTAGTGAAAAAATATGGCCTGCCAGTCTAAAATTTTTTGGCAGGTAAAATAAATTGAGCCTGCCATTTTTATTCATTGAACTGCCAAAATGGCGATGTCTCATAGTCATATTGTAAAAATCAATGTTTTCATGACATGCATTTTTATTAATATTTTTAATCTTGTCCATTTTAACTACAGTAAACTTGGATTTACATTTCAAATATAAACGTATTTAGTCAGTAAATGATCTAGTATATATGAGTTGTGGTAAGCAAATGAAATGAAATATATATCTATAGAATTTCTCCTGTCATTTTTTTTTACTTGGCAGTTCAAATTTGTTTTTGCCTGCGATTTTTAAGATATGGCCTGCTTTTGGCCATTGACAGCCCGCTATTTCAAGCCCTGAATTATAGAAATGCTCTATCGTAATTAATCTATATTATTAATAATAATAATAATAATATGTACCTTGATGGAATTAGACCTTCGTTTATTTCCCACAATCCACCTTCTATGTATAATCCAGTTAAGGTGATTCCTTCGCCAGGTTCCTCGTCATCGTCGAAAGAATTTTTCCCAACATAGGAAACTAGAGTAACCTAAACAATTTCAAGAAAGAAAATAAATACTAGAAACCTTAACCACATAACACCGATATATGGACTTGTGATACAATAGATTTTGAGCAATCAACAATGGTAATTGAACTGAATGGATTGCCAGTTGGCCTAAAATCAAACTTGTTACTACGTGCAATTAAGTTTGATTTTAGACCAAAATTGCACTGCACCAATGTAATTTCACTTAGTGCATGTTCAAAAGGGATCGATTTTTAAACGGTATTTCAAAATAGTCGTTGTGTAGAATTGAGAATTCGGCGATACTCCCTTCACATTATTAAACATCCTATTTTTGAAATCTGCTGTGTTGGTGTAAAGTACTCAGGTGAATAAGATGTTTGTGTGATGTTACTCTGAGTGTATATCCACACCGGGCAGGCTTGAAAAATATGCCTGGCCACGGCGGGATTCGAACCTACGACCTTTGGAGTACTTTACACCAACACAGCAGATTTCATGATTATTAGATTACACTGATATCGAAGGAACTAGATTCAGTTACGAAATATCGCATACTCGAACCGTCCTGACCGCGTAGCTCAGTTGGAAGAGCATTGGGCTAGTATTCCAAAGGTCGTAGGTTCGAATCCCGCCGTGGCCAGGCATATTTTTCAAGCCTGCCCGGTGTGGATATACACTCAGAGTAACATCACACAAACATCCTACTTTTGTTTGATGCATCTGCTTTTGCTAACACATAATTCGTTCAACACACGATATGAAAATCACTCTAAAATATCCTATTGCTTCGTTGATTCCTAATTGAGGATCAATGTATCGAGTCACGTTAAAGACCACAAGCATACAATATATTAGTTCATTTAAGGACATCTGAGATTGTGGTAGAAACGTAGTTGAACCAATTTTGTGGCGTTGAATGTGGTTATGTGATCTCATGCATGCTGACACCACATTGGACGATTCCATTTTTGTACGTGCATGCATGGTGCCCTTGTTTTAAAAATGTAGAAGTCGAATTATTTTTATTATTATTGTTACTATGATAATAGATAAGTCGAATTATTTTTTAAGTTAAATTATTTTTATTATAGTTTTTATTATTTTTATTTTATTATTTTTTATATACCGTATTTTCAGATTTTCAGACTTAATGGTTTGTAGTATTTCCTCATACAGGAGATCTAAAAAGTGCACAATTAAAAAATGTTCGCTAAACGGCAAATTCCGCAAAATTTGTGAAATATTTATGCAAGTATGGGTAGTTCGGGGGTCTGCTAGTATCCTTACCACTAAGATTATTTTGAAAAGTAAATTTTAGAGTGCAGGAGGGTTGTTTTTAAAAACCACTTTAAAAGTGACAAAAATGGGAAAGCTTAAAACGCAATTTGAATTCATAGGGTGAAAATTTAGAAGGTGTTTTATGAAGTATTAAAATACCAGACAATTTGATGTACATTATAAAGCCTGGCGTACACGATGCGATTTTGGTCGGCCGAGTTATGGTTTAGATGCATATTAGAACGAGAAACAGTCAGTGGTATGATTTGTGGGCTCATTATCCTCGATCCTTGTATTGGCTCCGTTAAATATCATGCACTTAAGCCATAAATCGGGTTACGTCCTACGTATGCGCCTGGCTTAAGTCCTACATGCTGTTTTTTGTAGAAGTTCTATTCTTATATGTATTCCCAATTTCTCAATCCATTTATCCAGTTTACTACGAACTGCTCCTAAGGTACCTACTACTATTGGAATGACTTCTACTTTTTTCATTGCCCATATTTTCCGAATTTCCCTTTTCAACTCCTCATACTTTTCTACCTTCTCTGTTTCTTTTATACCAATTCTACAGTCCCCTGGGAATGAGATGTCTATGATCTTGCACTCCTTTTCCTTCTTTAAAACCACTACAATATCAGGTCTCCGACATTCAATCACATGATCGCACTGTATGTTAAAATCCCAGAGAATCTTTACATTATCTGATTCAATTACACCGTTTGGTTGGTGTTCATACCATTTTTCAGCTTTCTCTAGTTGATGCAAACCACATAGCTTCCAGTGTACAATGCGAGCCACATTGTCATGTTTTCTTTTGTATTCTTTTTGTGCTAGCTTCTTGCATTCACTTATCAAGTGTGTTATATGCTCTCCCTTTTCCTAACAAAGTCTACAGAGTGGAGACTCAACAGTTATATCTATGTGAAACTTTACATAATTTGTCCTTACAGCTTGTTCTTGTGCAGCACATGCAGAAGTGCTTCAGTCCCAGGTTTCAAGTCTCCTTTCTTCAACCACCAACATGTCTTCTCCCTATCCACTTCTTTCTTCTGTTATATTGTCCATACATTTTCTTGTCAATCCAGGCTTTCTCTAGCTCCTCTACTGCTTTCTTCTTAAAATGTTCTTTTGTTTCGCATCTTTCCGTTTCAATCACACCTGTCTTTCCAACTTGTTGTAAAAGTGGTTCCACACTGTTCTTTACATACCATCCCAAACTGTTCTCCTCTGTACGAATGCATCCTTCACAACTGATCAAACCTTTTCCGCCCTTTTCCCTTGGTAAATATAATCCATGAATGCCGCTTCTTGGGTGAAGAGCACCATACATTATCAGTTTACGTGTTTTGTGATCCATTGCAGCAATTTCATCTTTTGTCCATTTCAAAACACCAGCTTCGTACCTCAGCAGCGCAACAGCCCAAGTATTCATCGCCATGATTTTGTTTCTGCCATTCAGTTTCTGCCATTCATTTCTACCGTTTCGGCCTTATGGTCCTCATCAGTGTAGTGCTGATGAGCAGGATGAAAGTAACTGCTATTTACAGTTACCTTTGATGCCTCACGATTGTGGGATATATATATATATATATATATATATATATATATATATATATATATATATATATATATATATATATATATATATATATATATATATATATATAAGTAGGTTCAAGTAGACAATTATAAATTACCTAAATTAGTGAGATTCATAATTGTATATATACGTATATAATTTCAATAAAGTTTCCATTATTATTATTATTATTATTATGAACAATTTTACCTGCTAAAAATAAATGTTTATGTATGATTGGCTTCTTACATGCTCTTTACAAAAAGTTAAGTTATTTAAAGGTCGTGATTTTGTTAACAATTAAGATAAAAACGATCACAACAGGTTGCAATGAGTTGTAAAAAAGTTTTTAAAGAAGCTCATGGCGAACGAGGTGAAAAGCAAAACATTCTAACTAGAAAATACATGCACGCAGAAACCCTCGCCTTGCTGACAAAACCATTATGTTTTCCAAGTATTGTCATGGTTGCAGTAATAAATTTACGTGGTGTTTCCACAAACAAAACTATTATAAAACAATAATCTTAAGAATAGTTTGAAAATTGAAAAATCCCCCCCAAATATCACTTTTAATTACAAAATGATCAATTCCTCAAACATATATATGTTATGATATATATATAGCTTCAATTTAATGTAAAATTCAATCACAAACGCTTCGCAAAACGTTTTAAAATGTTCTTATTGAACTGCCTTTTATCGGTAAACATTGAGTTTGAAAATTGAAATAAACTGATTTCAAATTCTTGCATGAAAATAACTTTGCTTTCCTCTTTATTTAAATATTTTAATATACAAAAATACACTGAAATTATTGTCACTTTACTAAACGCAACGGATCGTATCAGTTTTTAAAGCAATTATAAAGCAAACAATACGGCGATACTAAAAACAAAGTTACCTTCATTAACGTCGGCGACTTTGCTCCATTCTTTTAGACGTTTTTAGACGGTTTTCGGCTCTCAAAAAGGTTTTGAAATTTGCAAAACCTTACAAAAATACAATATATAGTTGCAAGAAATGTTTGTTAACGCTGTCATCATTTGTCATACAACAACAAATTTGAAACTTGACCAATCAGTGTTCGCTATTCATGACAGCCCACCACATATTTTGAGATCAGTGAGGATGACCACCCACCGTTGGTTACCCACGCCCGCGATCATTGATGAACTTTAGACTTCGCTAATGCTTTCGTTTCCCCGGGTGTAAATAGCCGTGCGGAATTAGTATACCGTCGCCCCGGGCTTACGCCCGGAACGGCGCTCCGCGCCGTTGGCTCGGGGATTATTGATTTAGTATCGAATTTAGTTTCTACAATTCATATTCTTCAAACTACAGTGAATGTACTAACACTTACATCTTCAATTGAGCATTCACAGCTAGCTGCTTTTTCATGTTTCAACGAGGCAACTAGGGCTGCTGGGTCAACAAGCCCTCCAAGCCAGATCTGGTTCAGCGTACCACGTCTAAACGACAATTCCTGGTCTGGATTTGGTACATAGCGTTTGCCAATCCAGGTCTCTAGTTGTGTATGACATTTTTGAAATTCTAGAAAAAAATTCAACCAGGTTCATAGGTTGGGTTAAAATCGTTTGGTTGTTTGGTTTGGGCGATAATAAAATGCTTATATATACCGCTTAAGTACAATTTAAAATTAATTATCTATATAATACCATCGTTCTCCATATACCGGTCCTATATTCGATTGTTTTTCAGCGTGACTTATACCCAACACTTTTCATTGATACTCTTTATTTGAATCATAAAGAATATTGCTTAATTGTTACTATAAAAACCCTGCACGTTACACTCATAGAGAGTACCTAAGAGATGTTCTGCAAAATTTAATAGACTTGTGCTACGCGTTTGCGGTTTAATGCCCACAATGAAACACGATTACTTGTCATTAAACTGTGCAGAGACGATAAAAAATACTCTATTGCTCCTATTTCAGACTTCGGCGGGATGGAGTTGGGTATTCTTACCTTCTAACCAAGAATCAAGTGAGTGTGATGGAGGTTGCCAGTTCACATGAAGCCAAGCGCATGGTACCAAGCCATATTGCAATGGAATAACAACATCATTCATCGATGAAGGCAAAGCATGCGATCCGCGTAAAACACACTCTTCCAAGTTGTATAAGGATTGGCGAATATGGAAAAGAATTGCATTAAACCATTCACACTCCTTAAAAAAATTATACATATTTACATAATATTTGAAAATTTTACTCATTGAAGTAGAAAATATAGACCCTAAGTGATTTGTGGAAAACTGACATTCAAAAATACGTTATCATATAATTATGCAAATCATATAAAAATATGTTATCATATAATTACGCTGCTTTCATGCAGGGATGCTGGAACCACAACTTTTGTAATCACAACATTCTGGGTGCAATGCAGGTGCAGACGTCGATGCACCTATTATATATAGTCTGCACCGCATTGCATCCAGAAAGTTGTGATTACAAAAGGCAGAGGGTGTACTTGGAAAATTGACATTCAAAAATTGCTTTTCGGAGCGCATGCGTCTGTGTTCAGCGCAATTAAATTGCTTTTTTTAATTTCCCACAAAATAATTTTTTAAATTTAAATGACTTGCCTGTTGTAATGCATAATTCATTGTTTCTGGAAAGTTTTCGTCCCGACTTGACACTACGCTGTTCGTTTCCGAGGCTATAGACAATGCACGTAACTGAGATAAAACTGATGGTAATAGAATTGTTGCAGGAGCAGATTTTTTAGCATCAAGATTGAGGAGGGTGGGCAATCGTTCTAAGCACATATCTAAATTACGACGTAAAGCAGTCATGTTGATCAGGTCATGAATAACTGGACCACGAGAACCAGACTTTAGGATACCCAGATTATTGACGATTGAAAGACCACTAAGTGAAGGAAGAAAACAATGTTTATAGATTATCATACTTACTCATTTAAATTAATCGAACTTTTTGAGCATTCGTTCACATCTTACTAATGTCAATTGGGAAAATCTCCCTAATCAAGACGCAGACAGTGCTTTCGATGCTTTTCAGTATGAATTTGCTAGATTATATGATCTTAGCTTTCCTTCTAAATCAGTCAGAGCAAAAACTCGAACAAACCATTAACACCTTGGATGACAAGAGGGCTATTAACCTGTGTTAGGAAAAAGAATAAACTCTGTAAAAAGTTCATTATTTCACGAAGTCCTGTCAAAGAAAGACAATACAAGAAATACAAAAACAAGCTTACACATTTGATTAAGATTGCTAAGAAAACATATTATGAGAATAAATTTGAAACTGCAAAAAACGATCACAAAACAACTTGGAAGCTAATAAACGAAGTAATTAATAAACGTAGAACAAAAACCTCACTGCCTTCCTCGTTTATATCAAATAACACCCTTCTCTCTGATCCTAAAGACATTGCTAACAGGTTTTGCAAATATTTCGCTAACATTGGCCCTGATCTTCCAAGTAAGATTCCTGAGACTTCAAACTCTTTTCTTTCTTTCCTAAATTCAAATAGCGAAGAATCTATTTCACTTCATCCAACAAATGTAATTGAGCTTTTAGAAATCTGTAACTCTTTTAAAACAGCTAAAGCTCCTGGTTATGATAATCTATCCATGTATGTAATCAAAAAATCTATTGACCTAATAGTACAACCTCTTGTTAATATTATAAATCTCTCTTTATCCAAAGGGGTCTTTCCAAGTAAACTAAAGATCGCTAAAATTATACCAATTTTTAAAACTGGAAATCAAAGTTTCTTTACAAACTATAGACCTATATCACTCCTGCCAAACTTTTCAAAGTTATTTGAAAAAGTTATGCAAATCAGGTTAACATCATTCATTGAGCAATGTGAAATTTTGTATAGATTTCAGTTTGGTTTTCGCAGTAACCACTCTACTATGCATTCACTTGTTTCTCTAATAAATAACGTTGCCACGGCCATTGATCAGAACCAGATAGCTGCTGGAGTGTTCATTGATCTTTCAAAGGCTTTTGATACTTTAGATCATGAAATATTATTTACTAAATTACAACATTATGGTATAAGAGGCGTTGCACTCCAATGGATCAAGAGCTATTTCTGCAATCATGAACAATTTGTTCAATATAATGAAACCTGTTCTTCCATGGAAAAATTAAAATGTGGAGTTCCGCAAGGTTCTATTTTAGGCCCATTATTTTTTATTTTATATATCAATGATCTACCGAATGCATTAGAACTGTCAAAATCTTATCTTTTTGCTGATGACACTAGTATATATTATTCAAATTCGGATATCAAGCAACTTGAATTTGTTTTGAACAGTGAACTTCGAAAGCTAGATATCTGGATGAAGTCAAATAAATTGTCTGTGAACATCAGTAAAACAAACTATATCATTTTTCGGCCGAGACAAAAGAAAATTAATTTAAATCTAGTTATCCAATATAACAATCAAATGATCACCCAAAAACAATACATAAAATTTTTAGGAGTATATATAGACGAACATTTGTCATGGAAGGAACATATTAATTATATTTGCAATAAAATCGCCAAGTCTGTTGGAATTATTTACCGATCACGATATCTACTGTCATCCGCAACAAGATTATCCTTGTACTACACACTTATATATCCCTATCTTACTTATTGTAATATTGTATGGTCTTCCACTTATGTAACCAACCTCAATAGAATTCTCCTTTTACAAAAACGAGCTGTACGTATTCTTACAAATTCCAAATACCGTGCACACTCTGATCCACTTTTTAAACAACTCAAAATATTGGATATATTTAAGCTAAATACATTTCACATCGGCAAGTTTATGTTTTTATATCATCATTGCATTTTGCCAACATGCTTTGATAATCTGTTTATAATAAACAATCAAATACATGGTTATAACACCAGATCTGCCGGTAACTATAGATCTCATGCTTGTCGAACTAATATTAAGCAGTTCACCATCTTATACTCAGGACCGAATATTTGGAATTCTTTACCTACAAATATAACTGCGATAAACACAATCTCGTCTTTCAAGATGCAACTTCGTAATTTTCTGCTTAGCGAATAAGGAACAGCTAACTCTGATCAATATGCTACGACCATGTTTATCGAATATTCAGTAACAATATATAAAATTATTGGAAAATCTATTATATATTTTCGTAAATTTTCTCTCTTATTATAAACTTCATTATGTTTCAATTTCATTATATGTGTCTGTAACTTAATTTCAATTTCATATTATATATGTCTGTAACCCTAAATTATACCGATTAATTAAATATTTAACTTTGAATTTTTGAGATGAGGTGGCCTCTTTACACAAGCTCTAAGCTTCTTGAGGTCTCCTCGCCGACTTTATTTTATTAATATCTTGTAAATAGCTAACAGTCTCTCTTTTTTTTTGGCAAATAAATCAAT
>CACRXK020004098.1:0-15062 GCA_902702795.2 Paramuricea clavata
CTTAATAAGTTTTTATTTTACAAGTACTGTACAGTACAACAACAGTAATATGTTCTATTAGCAATTCGATTTCAATTCGCGGGGGCCTGAAATCTTTTGTGCTTAAGAATTGTAAAGTGGATTTCTTAGGAAATTCCAAGGTTGCGTTTCACTTCCGAGTAACGGGCGGAGGTATGCAGTCTCTGAGTGCCCTCTAGTTGTATATTGTAATTATTTCACCAAGGAAGATCGTAAACTAGCGAAGAAGTTACTTGACAGTTTTTACGTCACTCTTTAAAATGGGACAATAAAAAGTTCGCATCATGTCGCCTTTAAGACTTAAGACCAATCTCCAGTATGTGCTGCTTTATTTTATTAGCTCAATTTAATAATCTAGATCTGATCATTCTGTTTTAATGATTTGTAGCAGGCCCACCTACGCCGTCCAGTCAAGCTGGTGCAATACCTGGCTCAAAGCGGAGAGTCTATCCAACTCAGGTATTATTAGAGTTGTGCATGTTACCACTCAATTCACATTACGAGTAACTCACATGGATAGTCACTGCAAGTTGCAATCAAACGTGCCGCGCGCCGAATTTTAAGTTGTTTGCTAGCAGTCAATGTCACGTTGACCTCTTCTGAGTCTTCTCAAGGTTGCGTTTGGTAATGTCAACGTTTCGTTTAGCTAGTATAGTAAGGCAACGTTTAATATAATATTTTTTCGACAATAAACATAGTGCAAACGAAAATTTTATGCATATACAGGCCGAGTTTTCCGATACTTATATTTATAATGTGAGCGAAAAAGTTCGTTATTCTCCAATAACTTGCGTTGACAATAACTTGCGTAACGTTGCGTTGACTTAGGGTTATACATAACCTTGACAATAAGCCAACGTGACGTTGAGAAGCGTTGAAAGCAAACGACTTAAAAATTCGGCGCGGCGCGCGTTTGATTGCAAACGGCAGTAGTTAAATGTGTAGACATAAAATAAAACGTGTAAGAAAGCATTTTGTATTTTTGGCAAATTCTTTGTTTCTGACGGATGGCTAGTTGCTATTGGGGATGGAGGTTGTACCGTTGGTTGGGTTAGAGCAATCCCTATGCTGCTGATGGTGCTTGATCTTTCATACTGATACATCTCGAACAGCTACCGATTCCATCCCTCGTGACAACAGCGGGCTATCTTAGCATAGAGTACACGTAATAATATAATACTTCGGTGTTATTTGTCTCACGTGACTTGATATCGTATTCAATATTAACTGTAGTATAAAATGCTTATAGTAATAAAATATTTGTTTGTTTTAGTCATACAACGACAACACATACCAAACACAGGGCTATACTGGTACACCTTCGCCTACCCAGCCTACTTCGACTGGAGCTTATGGTGCTCATATGGGAACGCAAGGACCAGGAGTAGGATTAATGCCCAATATGGCAGTAAGTTTAAAAGTAGATATAAAGCCAGTCATCTGATGATTACTCAGTTCATTTAACACAGCGCTACGAAATTCACCAATTAATCATATTCTGCGTCCTCCCGCCCAAAAAAGTACAATTGCAGTGAAATATGCTTTCATAGATATACATTTTTAACACGCAAACTGCAGCTGATTTCCACGAAGGGTGTGGAAAGAGCCACTTAAATTAGAAACGTGAAAAATCAATATAAATTTCTTCAAAACTTTTCATATTCACATATCATTCACATGCCTCATCCAGCACTGAACTCGATCCCCACGGTTGCATTTCGATACATTGCAGTACGTTATGCGAACGAATAGAGCACTTTCTGACACAGTATAAAAAATTATTCACCACAGAGTCGGTGAATAGTGCAATGATATTCACCTCGACGCGAAAATTGTTTTAGCACATACCACAGCAAAACAAAAATGACAAAAAACAACGAAATATACAGCTACTCCAGGAACAAAGAAATGCTTTACGAGCAGCAGCCCGCAAGACTGGGGATAGCCAAACACGCACTATTCTGCGTGAAACCCGCAATGAACTCAAGAAAAAGATTAGAACGGCAAAGAAATCCTTCACCCAGAAAGCCGTATCATCAAAGAAAACTAAGGCTGTGTGGAAGATTATTCGTCGCATGCTTCATCCAAATCCTCAGCGAATCAACTTTGATCCCGATAAGTTGAACACTCGCTTTGCCAGTACAGCCAAACGTATTGCTGGCATATCCTACGACGAAAATGACTCGCCTGAAGGTATCATGAACTTAATAGAAACACTGCTACCAAATTCCCCTGATGCGTTTGACATTAGACTCGTCCACCAAAATGAAGTCTTCCAAGAAACTCCGCAACCTCCGAACCGACAGTTCAACTGGTTCTGATCAAATTCCGGGCAAGCTGGTTAAAATGGTTGCAGAAGATCTGGCTCCACCATTGGCAAACATCATCAACTCCTGCATTGGTCTGCGATCATTCCCTGCTGCCTGGAAAATAGCACGAATCTGCCCCATCCCTAAAACGAACGTATCAGCGAGTGAAGACGACTTTCGACCCATATCCGTTCTTCCAGTTCTTTCGAAGGTTTATGAACGATTGATCTTTCGTCAGCTCGCCCAACACATCGATGAAAACAGTGCCCTGTATGACTCGGTATCAGCTTACCGTAAAGGCCAATCCACTATAACCGTACTGCAAGCGATTCGTGATGACATTCTTAAAGCTATGAAACGGGGAGAAGTGACAATGATGGTTTTAGCTGACTTTTCCAAAGCCTTTGACACTGTTCGTTTCGGAAAACAACTAGGATTGTCAAAAAATTTCCTTACCCTGATGCTTAATTACGTATCAGATAGAAAGCAATTCGTTCAAATTTATGACAATCAGTCCGATGTTATTGACGTTAAATTTGGCGTACCACAGGGGTCTATTCTTGAACCTATACTGTTCAACATATACGTTAACGACCTTCTACTACTATATATTACCATTCTAAAGTCTCAGATCTTTCCAACTGTCAGGCTAGTATAACCAGTGCCATGCAAAACATGGGCCTTTGGTCGCAGGCCAACAGTTAAACCCTAAATGGTCTCAAAACCCAAATGATGATATTCTCTACAGCGCAGTTAGCAAGAAAACACAACCTAGACAGTGTCCCTCTGGAAGTGTCTGTTGATAACACCGATATTCAACGTGTCGAGTGCTACAAACTACTTGGCATTCATCTCACCCAGTATCTTAAATGGGGCGAACATGTGAAAAATACTACAGCTTCCTGTTATGCTACAATTGCAGTATCGAGGAAGCTGAAACACCTGGCCCCGTATAATTTGCGTAAGACCTTGGCAGAATCACTTGTGCTGTCGAAACTGGATTACGGTGATACAGTCTTCTATCCACTGACAAATGTAGATTTGAAGTGGCTCCAGAAATGCCAAAATGCCGCAGCAAGCTTCGTCCTAGGGAAATACGTTAAAGATCGGGAAAATCTTGAAAAAGTCGGATGGCTCCCCATGAAGGAAAGAAGAGACTTGCACCTCCTACAACAAACTTTTAAAGCAATTCATTTTCCTAACTGGCCTCAATATCTAAGTTTAGAACAGTCCGTAAACGAAAGAAACCTTCGGTCGCAAGGCAGCATGCATTCGTTTAAAAGTACGATTAGAGAACAAAACTTTTCAGGACAACGCCTCAAAACTTTTTAATTCTTTGCCAATTCACATTAGAAACTGCAAGGATTTTAACATTTTTACTAAATTAACCAAAGATTTTTTAACCGAACAGAAGTAATTAATCTTATAAATTTTATATATTGTTAGTTGTCGGATAATATACAGCATTGTTAGGGTTGGATAATTTAATAGGTTGGATAATTAAATAGGGTTGGATAATTTATCTATATTGCCGAAACGTGAGATTCATATTAATTGCGATAATAATCGTATGTTTCTAGGGTGCGAATGCAACGCCGTATATGAACAACCAATATGGAAGCAACCAAAGTAATCAACTTCAAAATCAAATGGGGAAATTATCAGTTCAGGTAAGACAACAGTTATTCAGCTTGGTTACCACACAATAATTTCCCATCTTTGTGTACACTGGGGAGGAGGAGGGGGAGATTTGCCTTTGAATAGTACCTAGTAAACAACTGCAAATAACAAACATGAAAGCGTGGCATGCTTATAAATCAAACAAATTTGCAAGAAATTAAAGGCAGAAAGTTTATTAAAGAACAGAGTTTGCAGCAACACAAAGTTGTTAAATGTAGTGGCAGCCTAAATTTTCCCACCCCTCCCCAAAAATTTGACGAAGTGTCTCCCACTCTTTTTAAAAGAGACTTCTACTAGCACAAAGATTATGATTATTGTGTTTGGGTTGAGTTGTCTTTTGCCATCATGTTAAAAAACCTCGCCCTTTCGGGGATGTATTTCTGTACTGCATGTGGCCATTGTCAACAGCATATTTAATTTATGAATACTAAACCAGTTATATAAGTACAGTAATGTCTATGGAAACACAAACTACAAAATCACGGAAACCGCTCGTACAGTAACCCCAGTACATTATTTATCAGAGCCATTTTCCCTTGTTTTCAGCAAACTGCTACTCAAGCTGTTAACCTTCTTGATGGACGTAATATGTTACCACCACAGAAGGACGATATTAATTCATCTCTAACACCGGTAAGCACAGCATGTGTTCCTGGAAACTTTTTGATCATCACAAATGCCATATTTGACTGCATGTATCTTGTTTTATTTTATGAGCAATATACAGTAAACTCGTTGTCGTACTGTAGGTGAGTCGTGTGCTTGATTTAAACAGTACAACTCAAGTTGTAAGCAGGTTGCATGCGACAGTTTAGGCAAGAGTTGTGTAGCGTGGCTCAGTACCTGACAAGCTACTGTAAAAAAAGATTGGTCGCAGTGAGAATCGAACACGCGCGACATTTGGTTCAGATTTACCAAACCCTTACATCAATCCCACTTAGACTGAAGTCTGAATTGGTTGTTTACATTTTCAGGATATGCAGAAGAAAAATGCAAGAGCGAAGTAAGTGATTCATCGTGTAGGATGTTATTTTAAATTAATGCATGTATGCTTGTCAAATTATTAATTTCCTGTGTGTTTTTGCATGGCGATAATAGCAAGCTTAAGGTGGCTCCCTACAGTTATTCTTGTTTAAGCAATAATTCCGTAAAACAGGCTTATTCGTGCAGAACGCGAATTCTTTTCGACCTGGTGGTAATATTGGTCACCTAAGGAATATTTCGAACTAGATTTCGACGATGTCAATGTTCCCATGGCAACATGACGACAGCATAAAGCCTTCCAATTTAACCCATAAATGTGCCGCTATCTCAAAAACGATGTCGGTGACCTATCTTTTTTATTTCATATATCAATAGGGAATGATGCTCTGCAACTGTGGTGAAAGTTTAAAAAAATTCTGTAGTGTGTGATTTTTTTAAAAGCGAAAAATTTATTGCGAAATTTCCACACTACAGATTTTTTTAAAATTTGAAATTTATAAAATTTACCGCAAAATAAATTCGTGGTCAAAATTTGAAGATAGGTCACCGATGAAACTAATGAGTAAAATACAAATAAAGTTAGAAAATAGCCTCGTGTAACTCGAGAAATTCCCCTATTGAAAAGCGTCGCTGACTAGTAAAAGATTGTACGCGGGCGCAGAACGAGTTTTCATTCAGCAAAATCGAGCCGCAATGTTGTTTTTACTGTTTTGTTTTTGTCAACTTTTCGATTTATTTGAGTGCTACGGACAGCCAAGGATTATTGTGAAGGATTAAATCGATGAAAACAAGGTTGAAGCTAATTGAATCCTGCCGTTTACTCAATCTATGAGCTGTAACAGCCTATTAACAGGTGGACGTGTTTTTTTGTTTCATGTTTGGTTTTGTACTTTTTGCTAAAAATGAACAATTAGGCTATGAAACTGAAATATTTTTCTGTTTACATATAATCACTTTAATCTTGTAGAAACACGACTAAAAACGTGAACGTTTTCTTGAGAAGTAAACAACTTTTTAAACGTTTGTATGCAATTTTGCAAATGTTTTACAGTTGACAATGTATATTTTAAAAACATTAAAAAACATTGTTTCGTAGCTATTTTTGGTCTAGTGGTATTCGTATCATATGTAGAATTGCTGTATAGACTCGCAAGTAATTTGGCACTCAAAACGAAGTATTATTCAACGCTTTTTCCCATTAGAAACCTTTCAGAAATAGCTTTTTTGAAGAAAAATATTTTGTTTTGTTTTGATCATGCGGTTGCGTGGGATAGTTCACGTACTGGTCCCGCGAACATCCCGCACGCAACTGTAGGGAGCCTCCTTAAGCAAGCGACGTTTTTATCAATTCGCATAACTAATTTTTTATACCGAAAATTCGTATAACTATAATTTTGGCGGTATTTTTCCTCATAGCGCGCTCGTGTAAGGAAGAAAAACAAACTTTAAATATCTTATTTGTCATACAGTCCTTGAAACTCCCGAAATTTTAGGTCGGCAAGAAATTGCCGACCTAAAAGCGATAATTCTCAACCTAGGTCGGAAAATATTTTCAAACAAATAGAAAATATCCAAATGAAAATTTAATTTGCTTGTTGCAAATACGCGTATTTATAAACAGCAATTAATTGCAATCAATGCCAATATATAGCAAACAAAACAACAAACAAAAATGTATGAACTCCAATCGAACAGTGCATGCATGTTGTGACTACTTTATTACCATGCCTACTTTCGCTTAAATCTTGAAGCTCGACGATTTTAACTCGTACGTTTACTTTTCAAAGTTTTCAACAATGAAACTGCAATGTGAAAGATGCGTTCGCGGAAAAAATGCCGAGACGTATTTGAAAGTAGGTCGGCAAAATTTTGCCGACCTAAATCTACATATATCGCTTTGCAGGTCGGCATTTAGGTCGGCGTTGCCGAATGCCGACCTGAATTTCAAGGACTGTCATATGTGCTAAAGATTACCACAAACGTACACAGTTTTTAATCCAGTCCGCCCTCGGCAATCTGACGTCCGTGTTGACAAAAACGTCGCTTGCTTAAGATCCTTATAATATACTAATTCTTTGCTTGCATATGACGTCACTACGTGTCATATAGGCGCCATCTTGGTTGATTTTAAAGTTTTGTCCAGCCGTTTACATCGAAATAGTTGAGTTACTTTAATCTTTTTGGTTTGTTTTGAAAACATCTTACTGTATTATGGATAGTTTACGATTTCTGGCACAATACGACAAAGAATGAAGAATATAGGTTTTTAGTTGCCACGAAAATCAACCAAGATGGCGTCGATTGCAAACGAGCAATATATATGTTTTTGGATTGTGCAAAACCATATAATTTCCTTTTCTGTAGTATTCTATGTTGCACTTTGAGTAACGTTCCTGAGAATGATTCGCTTCTAAAGAAATGCAAACTACCATTCGGAATACTTGTACATCCATTCAAAGATCTTTCGGTAAGTTTTAATAAATAGTGTAAGCTTTTCTAGTAAATCCTTGTTGAAATACTCTCATTTTCAATAGCTTTTTAAGTCATCACAGAACAAAATAAACATAGAAGACAAACTAAAAATGATGCTCAGCTTTCGATTCACACGAGTGTCTGCAAAAGTTATTATCTGCAAATATTATACCTTACAATGAACTTGTCCAATCAGAGAACTAAATTTGTACCACATGACCATGGTATTTTTCAGCGAATACTATGACCTAGGCAATTTGAACCCTGGGTGTTTTACCCTGGGCCATGGTATTCGACTTCGAATACCACACTTGAGCGGGAAATTCGACTTTTTTAAATGTAAAGTTATCAAAAGTTGTGTTTTGAAATTAAAAGTTAATTGAATGGTATTTGTTTTCTACTTATTTTTGAAAGGTTCGGTATAATATACCATTTATAGACCTTTCACTCGGGGTATTCCACAAAAAATTACCCTGCGGGATGAAATATTCCTCGGGCTTCGCCCTCGGAATATTTCATCCCTCAGGGTAATTTTTGTGGAATACCCCTTGTTTCAGGTCTATAACTGATAATTATTATATACACAAGGTCTGGATATGAGGTATTCTGCAATCTGATTGGTTTTCTACTAGCAGGATATTTAACAATTATTCGCCGAAGGCGAGGTGATTATCGGGGAATATTCGCCGAGACGAAGTCGAGGTGAATATTCCCCGATAATCACCGAGCCTGAGGCGAATAATTGTTTTAGTATTTTTACACAAGATTTTGTGTTTTTTTGAGACTGAATTTATTTTAATTTCGCTTATTTCTTTGTCACTAAACTTCCACAAAACGGGTAGCCGCCATTTTGAAAATTTCTCTTTTGTTATATTCACCTGTAGGTGAATATAACAGCTTATTACGTCAAATTTGACCAATCAACGTGTAGGATTTTTTATGTTCACTTGTGTAAAACTACTAATAGCTCATGCATATCCTGCTGGTAGAGTTTACAAAATGGCGGCTCAAACTGAATTTCCGACGTTTGCGAACGAGAAAACGGCAAGTTGTTCGCTTTTTATAGCCTTTACAGGATTAAAAACACAATGAAAAAACTCCCATAAATTGTCTACAGGTTAGCAAATGAATTTTTAAAATTTAAAATGGTTAAAAATATATATTTTTGAAAAACTAATCGGCCGAAATTGAATATAACGGAAAAGCAAAGTCTGTGAATTCAGACCTTGTGTATATAATAAAACAGTTATTCCACTCACTCTCGTCGAATATGAGCGATAGCTATCAGCTCATATTGGACTCGAATTCGTAGAATAACTGTTAATTATAACTATATATAGGAGGTTTTCACTGAGCATTATCGTGCAGCAAACGGTGGTTAAACGGCAGTCATCAGACTGGACAAATGATGATACTTTTTATTATATATAGAGTAGTTTTGTATTTGGTGGCTAATAATATACATGAAACAAATGCATGGCTGAGAGTGGTGCAATTGTGAGAAAATATAGTGCAGAATAAAAGAAAATGCAGTGCACGCGTTTTGATAAGCATTCTGATTTTTGATTGGATAGTAGGTACATTTTCAGCAAAAATACCCTGGGAACGAGTTTGAGCAGAATTCACTGGTTTGAGTTTGAGCGAAGAAAAAGTTCAACATGGCGTGCTACTTGACAAAGTCAAGCTAATCTCAGAATTTTATGTATTTTTATGATACTTGTGAGTGTGATGACAATTTTTACTTTAGAATCTCGCAGTCATCCAGTCAAGCACCATAGTGCGATGTCGGTCTTGCAGAACTTATATAAATCCTTTTGTCACGTTTACTGAGTCGAGGCGGTGGAGATGCAATATGTGTTACCGAATCAACGAAGGTTAGTTTAAAATTCATAAAATTTGCAAACATATAGTGAATTCAGTTATATTAGTCTAATATAGTCCTGTCGCTTAGGTAAAGATCTATTAGATCTGACTCATTTAGACACCTCTTCTGAAAATTATAGTTGGTGAATTTAAAATGGATTCCCAAATTCTGACGTCAACGAGGGGTGGGGTTAAAAAATATTCAAAATCGTTCATATAAAAATTCTTGCAATACCTGTGAAAAATTTATTTCGTTGTTTCGACATTCGTGGTTTCTGAAACTATCACCGTCTTTACTTTAATACCTTTATTAATACCCTTTACTTTTAAAAGTATTTTGGTAAATTAAAGTATTAAGATCGATTTAAAGCTAATTATTAACGTTTATCAGAATCAACCAGAGATTTTCAAAAATCTCAAATAGGACGAGCGTTATTTCAAACCGTCTCGTGCATGTCAGCTAGCTGTAGCTCGAGACCATTCTATTATCTACACTGAAAGTTCAGCTATCGTTAAAGGGAAGATTTTGGTCATCGATAAATTGTTGCATTTACTAAATGTTGTGTTTTTTCTTTGATTAGTTCCCGAAGAGTTTTGTTATGATCCAACGACGAAGTCTTATGGAGAACCAACGAGAAGACCTGAAATCAAATCAGCGACATACGAATTTATAGCTCCTTCAGAATACATGGTAGGTTTCATTGTATTGTATGCCATTGTATTGTATTGTATTGTATTGTATTGTATTGTATTTTATGGTAATTGTATTGTACAGTGTTACATTGCATTGTATTGTATGCTATTGTGTTGTGTTGTATTGTATTGTATTGTATTGTATTGTATTTTATGGTAATTGTATTGTACAGTGTTACATTACATTGTATTGTATGCTATTGTATTGTATTGTATTGTATTGTATTGTATTGTATTGTATTGTATTGTATTGTATTGTATTGTATTGTATTGTATTGTATTGTATTGTATTGTATGGTAATTGTATTGTACAGTGTTACATTGCATTGTATTGTATTAACATCTTACACACTCGTACCCAATGCAACTAGCGGCAACATACTGGCGTACTAGTGTTCAAACGACATGATTGAAGTGTGTAGCTCTGTTAGAGAAGGTTCACGCTGCTTAGGTTACTCGGCAAGCTGGCTTACGACGAACTGTACTCTGCGCAGCTGTCTTCTAGGTAGAAGGGACTTCCGGTCATCCCAATATCGCGGCTTGACTAATGTCAATGATGCCGAGAATTAACCTCTCCGTGGACAGAACTACCATCACACGGCATGGGAACAACAAATAAACATATACTGACAAAACTCAACCAGGCAGATCATAACCCAACAACTGTCTGGAGACCCTTAAAAAGAAAAAAACACAACCATATACTACTAACTAGCCAGGCTTGGTGAGGGTACAACAAATTGTAACGTGTGCCCGGGGAAAGACAAAAAAACCCAACCCCCACAAGGGGTGGGTAGACGAAATATGTGAACGGCGTGGCACACAGTTTGCACCTGAGCTCACCAAACCCTGAGTCCTTCCTCAGAGACACCTCCCAGCATAATATTGGCCAGTAAGAATGAATAACTGAATAATGAACACACAGCATAACTCGTGTTAATTATTTTTATTGCATAATCACATTTACCTTGTATTGTATTGTATTGTATTGTATTGTATTGTATTGTATTGTATTGTATTGTATTGTGTTGTATTGCATTGTAATGTATTCGGCTGCAATTACTGCAGTATTAGAGTTAATCTATTTCCCTTTAGTTACGGGCTCCTCAACCAGCTGCGTATGTTTTCGCGTTCGATGTCTCGTTCAATGCCATAGAAACAGGTAAGATTAATTATGTCTTTCTGTTATAAAGAAATAGCGAATGGGCTTCTGTAGTTAAACGCCTTTGCTCGTTTACAGTTAGGACTCGATTTGATCTTAATGTTAAAACGCCATGATGTTTATTTCGCTTTTTGGTCCCTAAGAGCGGCTCAATGCAGTTAAATTAGTAGATGATGATACGAGCTTACGGACGGACATTGGCAATAAAAAATTAATTTAGTTCCTTTGAAAGAACTCTTAAAACTATATATTAAACTCTATTCCAGATTGTTTATATCTTGCTTAGTTTTCAAAATATTTCGTCATCATAATCATAGTTAATGAGATCAAGAATTAGTCCAAGATGGCGGCCAGCTCATTAATTTCGGTCTAAATATTTCGAGAACTAAGCAAGATATGACAAATCGGTAATAGAGTTTAATATATAATTTTACGAGTTCGTTTGAATGAGACAAACTAATTTTTTATTGCCAATGGCATTTAAGAAATAAATTCGGTCTGTGCCAGCGTAGGTAGTGATAAAAGAGAGTTTAAGCTTCGCGTTATACGGCAAACGGCAGGCAAAGAAATATTTTACGGTATCAGGCAATAAAGAGTAAATTAACTTGCTGTTTTAAAACTGAAATATATAATTATTCTTTCGACACAAGAAAGAAAATATGAAACGAAAACGTTCAACGAAAATTTTGCCAAGAAAATTCGAATCTGCCGTTTGTCGTTCTCGGAAACGTGAAGCTTAAACTCCCTAAAACCACAAGAGAACTGGGTATACTTTACTTGTACTTTTCAGGTAGTTGAATCCCTACCCATCTATAGTTCTCTTAAAGTGCCTATATCACTTGTGTGGGACCTTTATGGATTTGAAAAGAGTGTAAAAAGTTAGTTAATAAGTTCAAAAGATTTTTTGATTTAGTGCAATAGTTTTGAGGATATAGGCCTTTAAACAATGGACTGTTCCTGAGTCCCAGCCTCCTGGGCTCTAAGCACGGCTATTGAATTTGGCCTTTTTCCAAACTGTCCATTGTGCATAGGAGCCTGGGACTCAGGAACTGTAGGTAGTTTAGAGGCCTGTATCTTCGAAATTATTGCACTAAATCAAACAAATCTTTTGAAATTATTAACTAACTTTTTACGCTCTTTTCAAATCCATAAAGGTCCCACAAGTGATATAGGCACTTTAAGAAATCAATGAACGTAGTGCTGGCAACTAAAACGGGGGTTAAATACAATTGATTTCAATTGTGCAAAACTACAGGAGACTTAATATTCTCTTAAACTAACATTGCGGCAAAGTTGTTTGATACGCTGGACTAACCGATGTTTTCTCATCCTAGGATATCTAAAAATGGCTTGTGAATTAATAAAAGATAACCTGGATAAAATGCCTGGTGATTCCAGAGCTCTAATAGGATTTTTGACATTTAACAAATCTGTTAATTTTTATAATCTTAGAGTAAGTGTATTTATTTTTATTAGGGTTTCCTGGTAGAAGTGGACTCGGTTGATATACAGTAGATGTGCATGCAGTATTTTAGGATTTCAGCTTATTGTTAAAACAATTCCTCGTAAGAGTCCTTTTGTCCAATGATTGCGACCAATTAAAGTGTCTAGGCTATATGCAACCAATTTCATCCTGTAGTTATGTCATTTCATTGTTGAAAGCAATTAAAGTGATCGAATCAGATCTATATTTGAATTTTGTTGACTTTCCTTCTTTGGATACTCCTTCTTGCGATGTGCAAATATCACTCGTGATGGTTTTCTGCGTAACGAGATTTTGGATTGGTTAATATACTTCACTGAAATACAGAGGCTTAAGGCGGATCTCCACTAGATGATTTTTGAGACGATTTTTATGACGATCGTCAAAAAAAGTCGCGACGATTTAGAGAGAACTGGAGATGTACTAGCAGCAAGAAAAAAAAGCGCGGAATCGTATTGGGTAGAAGTCAATCCTACTTTTCGTCGAGCGCTAGACGATCGCTTTTCGAACATTTTTTTTCAATTGCGCATGTGTCGTCGCGAACTGTTTTGACGATCGTCTTAAAAATCTTCTAAAGTTTCACAGATTTATACAGTATGTGCAATTTTTGCCATATATTTCTAAAAGCCCATATACTGAATATCCACAACGGGGATCGAACCTCTTCACAGAGAGTTGGTAGTCAGACCATCCGCCACATCCTCGCTCACTATTGTGGGCTATCTTGAATTATGTACTGTAATGTTAGCTAGGATGTCGTACATTTATCGTGACATTGCTTTTACTTAATTTACAGAATGATCAAAGTCAACCCCATATGTTAATAGTTTCAGATATAGATGGTAAGTAGAATTACTTGACCAGACAATATACCAGTGTGTTCTATATATATCTGGAGAACGAACTTCAGTCATTAGGCCTATAAAAAAAGTCAAGACAAGATGGCGGAAATTGACGTACAATATCTACGTTAAGCCTGGTTCACATATATGCCTGCGACGTGCCTGTGACGTACCGGCGACGATGCCGGTGGTAGCTTAAAACGTGAATTATGTGAATATTTGTTCGCCGATTGCCTCCAGTGCCTCAGTTACATCGGCGGTAGGCCGGGAAAGTTGACTTGAGTTCAACTTTCCCGGTATTTCGGCGGCAAGTAGAGACATAATGATACAGTCGCAGGCATGCCGCAGGTATATGTGAACCAGGCTTAAACAGTTTTAATACCATTTTCCCAGCTAATTCCAGTCTTTTCTGACGGATTGTATTGCTAACTTATCAGTTCTTAAGACTGTAGTATTATTTTTTACATGAATGTCAAAATACAACATTTCGGCACACTCCTTGCAGCTTCGTGTTAACCGCGCAGACAGAAACAATAGAGAAGGGACTGGAACTGACGTCCAGATGAGCGGCCATAAAAATCTATGAATTGAAGGGTATTTTAGATGGAAATTATCGAGTGGAATCCCGGTGTCGGAATCGCAGGGCCTGCACCGGAATCGCAGGGCCACAGGTTCGATTCCTGTCAGGGACCTAAAGTTGCATTTTTCGCAGCTATTCCTGGTTAGGTCTAATGAATGTATATACATTTCCACTCAGTGGTGTCAAATAATGAAGTAAATGTACTTCGTTACTGTACTTGAGTACTATTTTTGAGAAGTTAGCATGTAACAAAGTAAACTCTTTCTGGAATACTTTTACTTGCAACGAAGTCGTTTTAAGAAGTAACGTATTTTTACTTCGTTATTTTCATTTTGTGGCGAAGTATTTCGTTGCTTTCTCACATTTGTTTAATTTTACGTGATTTATTCCTTATTTATTTTAATTTTGGGATAAGTAATAGGACCTCTACATGCGTCTGGGATCTCTCGTTTGTGACTTACTTAAGCCTGGTTCACACTAGCCATTCTGTCAGCGATTTTTCTCCTCCTGGCAAATGTAATCGAATGAATGACACGCAAAAGACTTAGAATTGTTTACTTCTGAAGTGTGCGAGTTCACTCATTTGCATCCGTGAGAAACACAAAATCGCCGACAAAATTGCTAGTGTGAACCAGGCTTTAACTTCAACGGGGTCTGGAAAGTAGACCATGCCGTATGTTATACTGTGAGAAACAGTGTATATATATAAACTTTAATACTTTATTATGGGAAACTATTATGAAATATACAACATCACTTTTTCTATGCCTCGTGTCCTGTATCTGTCCTTCCCCGTAAGTCCTCTTCCTGGAATCCCGCTACACAGTTCACTTCCGTCTACTACGTATTTCCGCTATTAGAACACAACACCGTGAAATATTGTATATTATGGTGGACGCATATAATGCGTGTGCCGTTTTGTGTCTTTTAATAATTTTGTATGTCAATCCATTGGAGAAGTCCCCCTCCCCCTCCC
>CACRXK020004098.1:15082-33129 GCA_902702795.2 Paramuricea clavata
ACACGCTATAGACAATAGTACTTTTACTTTGTACTTCAAATATTTTTTAAGGATACTTTTTACTTAAGGTGGCTCCCTAGGGTTTTTTAATTTACTACACTATAGTATTCAGGAGACTCCTGTTTCTTTACTTTACATGACATGAAGACGAAATTTATTGGACACATTGACAATATTCTCCTGAACATTGCAAATTGCTCACTTTTGTGTTAAAAATATGTTGTCATGGCAACATCATGCTTAGAATAAAGCTCAAAATTTGTCTTTTTCAGGTCATTTTAAAAATTGCCTTCGGTGAAATTTTTTAAAACTTTGCATAAAAGATAATACTTGTATAATGATTTTTTCCCCTCAATTTAAAAAAATTAAATCGATACGTTTCTTAGAAAATTTAAAAAACGTCAAAAATCAATATCAAAAATTTTCCTTTCGATTTAATTTTAAGAAAAAAGGATATTGCACTTGTTGTGCCGATATTAAAAAATGTGCAAAGTTTTGAAAAATTTTACCGAAGGAAAACAGAGAAATTTGGGGTTAATTTTGGCAATTTTTACTAGATTTTTACGCGAACAATTTAATACCCCAACTGACGTGTACATGCATTCTGCATAAAACAACAAGGCATGACTTTTTTTAAATCACTGTTTATAACTGTGTCGGTTAATGGTCAACTAAGCGTGGATTATACATGTAAAATTGGCAAAGATGTTTAGGTAATTACTGGTTATGACTTCTTGGTATTAATTTGAAAAATGTTTGTCAAAATTCGTCCCGTGCGAGTTAGTACATACGTCGGATGTTTTCGCAAAATGTCCGTTGAAATTTCAGTTTTTATAGTGGTATGTTTGGAGTTTCGGCCCTGCTCATTTCACCCGTAGAGGGCTCATTATTTAAGTCATCTTTATTGTCATAAGTGCTGCTAGATTGTGGAGAAGACACTGCAAATTCTTGAGGAAACTTTATATCATATCCCAATGTTCGCGATCGAACCGCGCGAACGGCGGTTCAAAAAACGTCCAGAATGCCGCTTGAAAAAAACCAAGTTTAATTATCTTCTTTTGAAACATCACATCCAAGTATCGTTTTGGCTTTTAGAACACTTTTTATGCTTTCAACTAAAGCAAAGTTCACACTTTTGTTTCAAAAAAGAGTTCCATATAAAAACACAACGTTCGTTCGTATTTTGAAGTCACACGAGTTTTAGTTTACATATATACGAAGAACGTAACCCCCGGAAATATAACCCTAGGGAGCCACCTTAAGAACGTTTTTCCTCCAGTACTTTTTACTCTTACTCAAGTCGTTTTATTGTTGATTACTTCTACTGTTACTCGAGTACAAATTCAAAGTAATTTAGGCACCACTGTTTCCACTCCATAATTTCCATCTACAATATACCCTAACAAAATCTTGATATTTACCCATAAAAATCCATATCCTCGTCAGTTTATCAATGCCCATCTTGAAACTTCACAGTCTTACTATTATCGACATGAAAAATTTGAAGATAGAATCATTGTATGAGAATCGTCCCATGAAACGCGCCTTCCAGACATCTTTTGTTTCCTTTTAGATATTTTTCTACCCGCACCAGAAGATTTATTGGTTAATTTAAAAGAAAACAAAGAGGTGAGTCTTAACAAGTAGTACAAGTTCAGTCTGGAAAACAATTCTGTGCATGAATATTGGAAGAGCGTAAAGTAATTCTTACTTAACGTAAATCTGATGTGAGTTTGATGAGTGTTAAGGGCTATCTATATACACGATACAATTAGTCATATACGATTGTCATTCTGGCGTATGAAAGTTACTGCTGACATTTCAAATGCAACCTCTTTAGGCGTGTTTATTCCATTACATACACCAGAATAAGAATCGTACATGACTAATCGTATCGTGTGGACAGGCCTGTAGGTGTATTGAAGTTTTTAAAAATATGAAAAATACTAGGAGTTGCTATCGCGTGGAAAGTGCTGCCTCAAACTTGAGCTTCGCAAGAGAAGATACATGAAGAAACGACTGGGCACGCATTTGGCTATTTCGTACCCATGGAGGATCCCCGCTCTTCAATGGATGAGCGCTTAAACGTTCGTAGCCTTGATTGTATGAATATTTGAAAAATAAACAGATCATTTTACACGAGCGACCTGCGACCGACGCAAATTCGAGATCGTGCTCTAGAGAAACGTTTTCAGTGTCAAGAATAGTATACTGCCTTTTGCGCTTACCAGCCAAAAATATGGTCTGGTTTAAATATGACCAAACCAAGTATGCACAAATTTCCTCTTCAGATATTAACCAGTATGAGATGAGATTATTTAAATATGTGTTTTTTCCATTTTAGATGATTATACAATTCCTAGATAGTTTACCAGAGACGTTCGCGTCAACTCGAGATATTCATAGCGCCACCGGAGCCGCGATGCAGGCTGCTTTAAAGCTTATGGTAAGTCGTATTTTACTGGCGAATGTTTTACAATACAACAATAACCCAAATACTATACAATTTGTCAATCTGTGTGTGTGTGTTTTTGTAAAAGAGATACCATGCATCCACCATGCATCAAACCCGGTGTATATGTGGATCTATATTTCTCTATAAGGTTTCTAGAAAGCTTGTTATTTAAATGATATTAATGGTTACTCTAAAATTGGCTTATTTAGGTTATTTAACACCGGCTGGTTGTTCAAAAGCGGGTTATACAGGTAGTTCAATCCTAGGTTAACGGAAAGCTTTAAAGCAACTTCCTAACAGCTTGTTTATAAACATGGATATTTTTCCCCAGAAATCTTATCTGGATCAATATTCAACAGCAGTTTTATTTTCTAAAGTTCTGAAATAGACAGACATGCAGAAATACACAATCCAATGCAGCATTTTAACCCAGGGTTAGCTTGGTTAACAACTGGCCCCACGTTCCTAGTGCATTATGAAACGTAATCGTCCTTGGCACTCCTTGCTAGTTGTGGTCTATACGACTTTTACTTGCCGTTCCTGCATTCTGAAGAATGACTACGGTGAAACTCAGAGCTCTTTACACGCTTTAAAGTCAGACCGTATGTAAGTTACAGATTATTGCAAAACCTAAACAGGTTGCTCAAACCTATAGGTTTCTATAGTAAGAGGGGATACTTTCTTTTATTAGGAGCATGGCTGCAGATGTTAGTTTGGGAAGCATTGGAGTGACGCTACCTCCATAGTATAAGGGGCTAGTTTCAAATTCAAAAACGTAGTTGAATTAAGAATTCAAGAGTTACAGACTACAAAATCGTTACAGACTACAAAAATCATGTGGAAAAGCAGTGGAGTAGCGCTACCTTTCTATACCTAGAGTCACTGGTTACAACTCCAAAAATTGTGTGCATGCAGCTACTGTAGCTTTCAAGCTATGTAAACCTGGCGTTACTGGCTATAGCAACTCAACTCCTATGGAGTTAGATATATAAGCCTGGAGCGCTGGTATAGACTAAGCTCCATTCTCAGATTGGTTACCTCCACAAAAATAAAATCTACAGACATGATTAAAAGTGACGAATTCTTTTTCACCGATGCTGTGTATACTGTATCTACATTTATATCTAAGATTTTATTCATGCTCAGTCACAATTGTGAAGTGCCTTATTGAGAACGATCGTATATCTCTGTTCTCAGTGCACGTGTATAATCATGTCAAGAAATGTATCCAACCATTATGAATAAACCATTGTCTTTTTAAGACGGTAATACTGCTGGGTATTTAGCCCCCTGGCGATGGACGTGTTTCCGAATGCTTGGGCTTATAGTAGTTTTATTTATTTGTTATAATTGCTAGAGAAACATAAACGAAATAAGATAACATTGTGATTTTCTTCAGACAGCCACTGGTGGACGTATAACAATATTTCAAACAACATTACCGTCTGTTGGACCTGGCGCACTAGAGAACCGCGACGAACCAGGCGTCAAATCAAATCCAAAGGTAAGTTTAACAAAGTAATTGAGAAATCCCTAGACACCGTAAGCGCAGGTCTCTTTTACCCTTTAGACTCCCAAGTCGTGAAGTTCCCTAATTGCAATTTCACCATAGGCTCTGTCGCACGCGAGAAGAATGTTTCCAGTTTGACTCTACCATGTTTTCCCGCATACCCGGTTCCCTTGTGTAGTAATATTAGAATATTCAGGCATTGCTTACTGCAGATAATACACACGTAAAACGTGCAAGACGTTACAGATTTAAGATTAAGGGCCCACAGTAATTGGTTTACACTGTTGTGGTGTCCCTGCCATTTTTGTCCATGTTTATCCATTGCTGTTCTGTTACGTGTTTTTGGCAAAGTTTAATAAATAAATAAATAAATAGATCTGCAAACAAGTTGTAAGATGCCAGGTTGTTGTCAAGCCGATATCAGCGTGTGTTCGTACAGCTTGTTTCCAGTTGTTGTGACGAGTCTGAAACAAGTTGTTATTATTAACTTGTTAGAAGGTTAAGTGCAAACAATATCAGACTTGTTGGAACAACTTTTGCGATTCTGTTAGCCCCATCAACCTGTATACAGCTATTTCAATTAAGGTTGTCCCCCGAGCAAAGCGGAAAAGTCATATACGAGCGCGAAAGGCTGCTGGGAATCGCTAATAAATCAATGAATTTATTAGCGATTCCCAGCAGCCTTTCGCGCTCGTATTCGACTTTTCCGCTTTGTTCGGGGGACAACCTTAATTGAAATAGCTGTATGACAAGAATGCACTACTCAGTGACAGTGATTGAAGTGACAATTTTACCTTTCTCTATAACTAGGGATGAGCCGATACCAGAAAAAAGCCGATTTGCCGATCCGATATATCGGAGCCGATATAAAAAAATAATCGGCCGATTAATCGGCTATGGCCGATATTTCTGTGTACCGGGGTACATGTAAGCGCCGGATAACGGGTTTTTTGACAACTTTTAATACTTGTGTATACGCCACAAATTGACGTACTAGTTTTAGTGTGTTCCGGAAAATATTTACTCATATTGGACAGTTATCGGTCACTGTACGAGTCAAATGAATTAATGGATATGGGATTAAATACGCACAACAAAAGTGTCAAAAACAAGACGGAGTGTAGATTACTAAATTATAGAGTTATTTTTCTTAAAAATTGCGAATATCGGCAAATAGCCGATTATAAAAAATAATCGGCCGATTACCGATTATTTTGAAAACGCCAAATATCGGCCGTACCGATTAATCGGCTCATTCCTATCTATAACTATACTTCCAGGACACCGCAAAGTTAAATCCAGCAACCGACTTTTACAAGAAACTAGCCTTGGACTGTGCGGCAGATCAAGTGTCTGTGGACATATTCCAGCTGTCCAGTCAGTATGCAGACTGTTCATCTCTGAGTAAGTACAGTTTTGTAAGCAGAGAGATGAATATTGTTAAGTTCAAGAAAGAAGTGTTCTATAGATAGTAAATCCCCTTCTATCTCGAGAAATACATAGCTATAATATTTTTGTTTTGTAGTGTGTGCTGCAAAGTATTCTGGAGGATGCTTCTCGTATTTTCCAAACTTCCACATTTCCAGGAATCGAGCTATGGTCGAGAAATTTGAGAATGACCTTGTGTAAGTAAATTGTCTGTACAATTTATCATTCTAGAAAACCTGAATAACAAAAAAATTGAGTAGAGATACTTGGGTGGCGTACTGTACCTTGTTAAAATCGACACTAATTTTCAAACTTTTATCCATCTTACTCTTTCATTTCTAGCCGGTACATAACGAGAAAAATTGGATTTGAAGCTGTCATGCGAGTGAGATGCACGAAAGGTAATCTTTAATTATGTTGGATATATTGCCGGTTTAGAGTTTCGATCGCGTATCCCAATGACGTGTTCTGAGTTGAGGTAAAACTAGACGTAGTACTACAGTGCGGTTCCCTGAAGCATTCGCAAAGCAGGTGCACAACAAGCGCGAAAACATACTATTTTGAATAAATAACAAAGCTTGTGTTTAACAAAGATCGCATGGTGGACACGGAACATACTTAGATGCCATACTTGTTAATAACTGTAAATATTGTGAATAAAAACTAACAGACTAACAAACTCGCGCAGCAAAAATAAAGCTATGCTTAATTTTGTTTGGCCACTGCAATTGCATTTTATTTAACATTTATGCATGAGACTAAAAGATTCAAAATATGCATATCAATGTTCTGAAAAGAATTTCCATACTCTGTTTTCCAATTAACAGACATTTATTGAAGTTTCCAAATGACTCCCCATTCAGACTCCCCGTTCTTGCTTTCAACCTAATATGTCAATATACAAAAGTTTCACTCCTCATAATTTTCTCCATTCGTATTTATAGGTCTCAGCATTCACACTTTCCACGGTAACTTCTTTGTTCGTTCAACCGACCTACTTTCATTACCAAACGTTAATCCCGACTCAGCGTTTGGTATGCAGATCTCTATAGAAGACAATCTCACAGATGTAGGTCTCGCTTGCTTCCAATCAGCGTTGCTGTATACCAGTTCAAGAGGTAAATACGATCTAATAAAAGCCCGTTCTGTAATAAACGCCCTGTATTTATTTAATAGACGACCCGGTCAAACCAGAAATTTGTAATTGACGCCCCTCTCTATTAAACGCTCCCTTGTCCGGCTATGATAGATTTAATTGAACTTTTTGTTATTAATGTTGGAGCATAAGTGCAATGAAATGTAAAATGCTATGAAAGCTTAAAGGCTGATTTCCACTGTTGCGTTTTTTGTACGCACGTAAAACTTTGAATCCTTCTATTTTTTAAATATTTTACGAATAAGTTAACAAATGCATACTAAAACTTGCGGAACACTAAATTCTGTTGCTTTATTTATTTGGTTATTTCATATAAGTAACATTTAAACGGATTTAAAGTTTTACGTGCGTATACGTACGTATGAAAAACGCAACAGTGGAAATCAGCCTTAAGAAACGTTTTGAGCAAACAGTTTGAAAGTATTGTTTGTGAAGCATAAACTTTCGTATGTAAGAATAAATGCCCCTCTCTAATAAATGCCCAGGTCTCTAATAGATGCCCCTCTCTAATAAATGCCCAGGTCTCTAATACATGCCCCTATCTAATAGATGCCTCTCTCTAATAAATGCCCATGTCCCCAATAGATGCCCCTCTCTAATAGATGCTCCTCTCCAATAGATGCTTCTCTCCAATAGATGCTCCTTTCTAATAGATCCCCCTCTCTAATAGATGCCCCTTATGTAATTTGACCCGTAGCGTTGCCGGCGCTAGAAAAAAATCGCACGCGTAACCCAGAATGACATACAGGCGCATGTGTATATATCTACATACAAGAGCATGCGCTAATGCGAAGAGAGGCTGATATGTAGGCTAAGTGGTGGTACTGTAAACATATAACGATATTTTGTTGCAGGTGAGCGGCGTATCAGAGTGCATAATTTAGCCTTGCCGGTCACTAAGAAGATGAATGATGTCTATGCCGGTGCTAATGCAAGTGCTATTGCCCTGATGCTATCTAAAATGGGTAAGTTGTAATTTTCATTACCAGCTGTCTTAACTTCCAGTCCAAAGGAGAGGCCGCAATCACAAGCAATTAAATGATATCCAAAGATTTCCGCCGCATGTAGATTTTCCAAAGTCATTCACTTTAGTCTACATCGCCGGATATTGTTGGCATATGAAATTTAAGCACACTTGCTTGAGCACATGACTACACTTGACTACAGCGATACGTCTCGGAGTCTAGCTGGCTACGCTTTATTCATGCTAACGGTGTTAGCTTGCCTCAGAGTTGTTCTATGATACCCTAGGCAAAACATCTTTATGTATAAAACACTGTATAACCTTGAAATCTCTTGTTTGTTTCAGCTGTTGACCGAACATTGACAGCTTCGCTTGGAGATGCACGAGAGGTAGGGGTCAATCCGTTCATCAATTATCTCTGTAATATAGGAAAGCTGATGGGGTATTTTTTAGAGCACAAGTGTTATAGGGCCATGCATTAAAAGCTCAAATGTGTTATCGGCCATTTTACTGGATTACCAGAACTGAGGATTTGTAATCTACAATAGACCTTTCCCCCTTATTTAGACCCCAATAGACCTTTCCCCATTTACAAAAATTTTATCACAGCTTGAAAGAGCATCACAAAATCAGTAATATTCCGAAGTTTCGTTGCGAAATGTTGTAAAATGCGGATAATATAGCCTTGCGAAGTTTGCCGTTTTTCAGTCATTTTGTATTAGGCCTACAAATGGGAAATTGATAATCAGTTTGATCATCTGATTATCAATTTCCCGTTTGTAATGCAAAATGACTGAAAAACGGCAAACTTCGCAACGCTTTATTATCCGCATTTTACAACATTTCGTTGCAAGGGTTCTGAAAGGATGGTTTGAACCATTGAGGGGTTACAAAACACTTACCAGATCTACATTTATCTACTCAAGCCATAAAATGACTGCCAGTAGGAATTTCAGCCCGCAATGGATGGTGTGGCAGTGTGGCAATATTCCTTTCAATATAATGCATGGTCACCCTACATATTGATGATATTTTATTCGCTCTTCAAGTTTTATGAATATTTCGCTTTAATTGCAGGCACTATTGAACGCAGTGGTGGATTGCCTGGGAGTGTATAAATCAGTTGTATCAGGTCGCAGCGGTGAAATGATTGCTCCCAATTCTCTCAAATATTTACCTCTTTATATCCTTTCATTACTGAAACAGGTATATTTTTTTTGTTCATAATGACAGTGAACGTTAAAGACAGAATAGGGCAGAACATTACAAATGGAACATGGCATGATAAATATGGCATGATAAATATGGCATGATGGAACAGGCCAGGCCGGAATACCATACGACTCGATTGGACAGCACAGGACAGAACACTAATATATACGACACGAATGGACAGGACAGAACAGAGGACAGCAACATAAGCAGAATACAAACAGGGCAAGATAGAGCACGACAGGATACAACTAAACAAAATAGAACGGTATACGTAGAACACATATCACGACAGAACAGTGCAAGAATGCGTATGCACAGGAAAGACTATGAGTAGAATAGGGCAGACGAATACTGAATAAAAACCATTGTATATTCTTGCCATTCATTTTCTTTTCCTAGACTTCATTTCGTCTTGGTTCTACGGCGAATTTAGACACCAAGTGTTACGAAATGCAGCAGTTGAAAGTGATGCCATTTGATGTTGCATTGCTGACAATTTATCCAGCACTTTATTCCCTTCATGATATGACTGATGAGGTAAGCGTTATCTATACATATATTTGCATGTCATCTAGTATTTCCATTCAAAACTATACTGTCACTGGTTGATGGCCTGTTGGATTCTGTACAAATTTTCGTTCGTAATACAAAAGGGCTGATGTGTATTTGCCCATTTGTTCGCTAGTGATCTATGAATTAAGACCAGCGGAGCTCTGGCAATAAATTCCCTAGTGACCCATTGAAGCCACTCATGCAGTGATTGAACCTCCCAATCTCTGTCCATCTGAAACAGGTCAGGTGCGATGAAGGGACCAATGTGTAATTAAAACGAAATGTTAGATCAATGGCTAAACATGAAAAACTGACCTGTTGTTTTTATTTCAAGGGTGCAATTACGACGAAGTCTGGCTCAGTGCCACAACCTCCTCGACTTATATTATCTGGAGAAAAGCTCTCGCGAGTGGGGATATTTCTCATGGATGCTGGCCAGGTATAGTGCTCCGTTCTTCGACTGTGTTTTGATAGAAGTAGAAGTTTTAGAATTTCCCAACTTGATCGATTCACTTAAAGCTTATCTTATATTGCGTAAGGCGATAACAATAATAGTTTAAACTGATACTTTATTTTGAGGATTGAAGGCATAACTAGATATGATTTCATGGTATAAATTTCTAATCACTATTTTTCATGCAGTCATATACGGGAAATTTTAACTTGTGATATCAGCCAATTAGCCTTTCTCACGAAGGAAATCCGCTATTTTTGGGCATACTATTTTATAAACAACGTGAAAAATCTAAGCGATGTGAAAATACTTTTTCAAATATTTAACTGTAAATCGATTTACACCATAGTTATAGAAAGTTTCATTTTCACTGCTTACTATGCCTGTTCTTAAAAAGGTTGCCACCCAAAAATGGCGGCGTGAGAAAGGCTAATTAGATCACTGATATAGCAATTTTGAAAACAGAATGAATAATTGCATGCTCTTACAAAGGGAAGCCCAATCTTTTGCTTGTCTCAAACAAACAACTGAATGTTGTTTCCGTTCCCATTTTATCAAAGGAGTTTTATATCTGGGTTGGAAAGGACGCCGCTCATGCTGATATTCAATGTCTGTTCGGGGTTGCGAATTACGAATCAATTCCTGAAGACATGGTGAGTCCAATATTTACAATAGAATTGTTAGTCTTTCACATATATAACACTATACTTTGCTATAAAACATTCGTATTTTATGAAATACTTTTAATGAAATATTTAAATCTTTGTTTGTAAATTGATATGCCTTATTGCTTCCTTTCATCATAAACAACCTGTTTCTAGCACAGGATACGTTGCACCAATCACCATTAAGCACGACACGGTGACGACCTTCCTTTTTTCTGGTTGTGATGATGACTGCTGACGTCTTTTTGCTTTGTGTTTGGTATAGGTTGATTTCATCATAAAATATTGTGTCCTCACAATGACGTCATCAGACGCTCACTCGAATACGTTTGAACATACATAGTCTTGGTTTGAACTGCGCTGTCTTTGTTCATATATATTTTTGTCCATGTTTGTAACTTGTGCACGACATACTGCAGATTTATTTATGTGGCCAAGGATTTTTGGAGTTGTTAACCTGTAACTCCAGTAACCAGTAACTTCAGAATATTATTCTTATTCAACTATGTTTTGGGGCGCACAATTTTGAATTTGAAGTCAGCCCCTCAGATTATGGAGCGTCGCTCCATGGTGCACGATGAAGGCAGGGTCGTGGCTAAAGTCGATGGACTAGAGGCACTGAGGCAGGTTTTCAAGATGGCCGCCAGCTTTTAAGATCATTAAAACGTAAAAGAATCGACAACCAGCCACTTGCAACAATACTAAACCTTACCCTCACCCCTCACCCCACAACTAACCCTATAACCCCCACACTAACCCTAATACTAACGCAAACTCTTATTTCAATTTTGGAACCATCTCGTAAACTACTGTACCTCTCCTTCATCCCTTTTAGACATTACCGTGAAGGCAATGTGTATATTTGGCATAATGAAGCAATCGTCTAATATCATGATCTTGTCCACTCACTCAACCGTGATTGTGTTGCAACTTTGATATTTGAGCAAACGAATTGTGCACGGTTAAGTTGTCTCGACAGAAAATTGCAGTTCTTTATAGAGACTTTGAAGTTTTCTGAGTTTCCAGACCATCTCTCAATTGACTATGGTTTGAAGTGAATTATGTCTTTGAAAGAGGCTAACACTCTTACGGAATGCCACTTTGATGAAAGCATTTTTTCATCACAGAAACGTCAGGGGTGTAAACCAGTTTTAAATTCTTTCGTTTCGAAGTTTATGCACGGCTTTTTTCGTTAAAAAGTTGTATACTTTAATATTGTATAATTTAGTATTTAATGCTATCATATTTTGTTTTTTTCTCAGGGAGCCTTACCAATTCTTGACAATAGCCTATCTAGCAGAGTAAGGGCATTGATTGATTACTTACAATCAGAAAGGACGAACCATGCAAACTTGTATATTTTAAGGTAACGTATATTTTAATACATAATGCGATACATTAATGAAGGGCCGCGGTGTACCAAGGCCGCGGATAGGGATCTTTTAACCTTCCTAAAAATGCCTGAAAATCTGTGAAACCACGGGTGTGGACCAGTGAACTCTAAGAGAACTGGACCGATAACTTGGCCGCCATCTTTGAAGCCACTCATGATGGCCGCCATGTAGGTATGGAGTGGAAAATACGCCGCCTAAAAGATGACTGTTTTCGAGCACTAAATAGCTGTATTTCAACAAGGAAAAAAGCTAAAAACTTTCAACAATACATGAAATTTAATACAAAACATGTTTCCAGAACGTAGAGCAGTTATAAAGTTCTTTTTTCAGGAGTCAAAGTGCGAAGTTTTTTTCGGCACGTTCAAACTTGTGTAATATTTTGAATATCAAGCTGTTACCCAGGAAGTTTTTGCTGTTAGTGGATGTAAAATACTTAGAACTATCCAGGAAACCCAGTTTGAATCTTTAAAGTTGAAGCCTGTTGATAAAAAAGTGCTTTTTCTTGCTGATTTTCGCTCAAAAACAAACTTTTGACTGAATTTCCCGCTCCTCGAAATTCTCCCCAGCCTTTTTGAAAGTTAATTTATTGCTCCAGAAGCGCCATCTTGGCTTCAGGCAAGTATGGGCAAGTTTATCTGCAGTTAGCGTTCCAGTGTTATTACAGTTCACTGGTGTGGACTGCGAGGTCCATTGATGATTAATAAAAGTAAATTTTAATTTATGAATACTTATGTTTAATTTAGTTGAAATCATCAACGTATTAAAATAGAGACTTTGATGGCAGTCATGGAATTTGATTTTGTTATTCTCAAGAGAGCTTTATATAAGCAAGCGACGTTTTTGACAACATGGACGCCAACCGGAAGTCAGTCGAGCCGTTATACTGCGGGCACCATCACTCGTCATCTATAAAGCCTGGTTTCCATATCGTCGTAATGGTCGTAAAGATTGACGCCTATACAGTATTCTAAAAACACACTCACACTCAATGAGTGGAAGTTCAATCTGAGCTTCTCTCGAGTGTCATTGCTGTTTTTGAATAGCTGGAGGGTTGGTGTCGTACCTTACTATGTGACTACTCACCCTCCAGATATTCAAAAACAGCATTTACTTTCAAGGAAAGCTCAGATTGAACCTCCACTCATTGAGTGTGAGTGGGCTTTTAGAAAACGGGCGTTAGTCACGATCAGTCACAACATTTTAGAACTGAAAATACGCAAAGTGATTATAACTAGAGAATACTTATGATTTATATGTGGTTTACAGGTATAAATTATTATAAACTGGCCGTTGAGAAAGATCGTGACTCTATTTTCGATTGTCTTCGGGTTGGTGTACATGCATGTTGTCAAAAACCTTGCTTGCTTAATCTCTCTATTTATTCCATGTATATTATAACTACCTTTCTGAGCCAAACCGAATTTTTTTCCGTTTATTATCGCTTGACCAATAACGAGTCATGTATAGAACCATGTGTTTAGAACCAACGTTCATAAATAGTGCGCGTCACAGTCAAACTTTACAAATATTCTATTTTTACTGTTTTACCCTTTCTGTATTTTGCAGGGACAATAGCAAAATGCGAATGAAGTTTATTACTAAATTAATGAATGACAGAACAGAATCAATGATGTCATACCACGAGTTTCTCATACACATACAAGGACAAATTAACTGATTGCAAATGGTGGAAAACCCGATTCAACATCGATACCTGGATCTGGCCAGCTGAGAGAGACAGCCAGCATGGATTATAACCCCAGACCGAACGTTACCCAGTACACGTTATGCTTTAAATTTTCAGTTTCTTAAACAACTTTGGAGTTTAACGTAATTCTAACTTGCAGTAGCGAGTTGTTAATGACATCACAATGACCTGCACAATAACAATGATTTCCCTGCAGAGCCTAACAATAAATCAAATTAGAATCTCTAGAACAGTGGGGACAATAAAGCCTGTTTTCCACTTCAAGCGTACCGTACCGAAACGTATCAAAAACGTTTTTAAATTTCAAAATTTCGTGAATGTTGATTGGTTAATACTTCCATAGTACGCCAAAAAGTTAACTTGCGACGAACTTTTTATTTTGATACGCGAATACACCCCGAAGTAACACCGCGGAAAAACGTCTGCGCATGCGTCAACCTTACCTGTAATAGTATTGCGAACTTAATGAGAAGCTGTTCCGAACGTTTCCGAAGGCTCAAAATGGCGGTAAAAAGGAGTGACTTCATTGTGTGTCTTTACAGCCAGATTTCGAGCGCAAAAATAAACATGTCATTCTAAAAACTAGGAATAAATACAGCCAGAAGGTTCAAGAAATTGTATTGTACAAGAACATGAACTAAAGGTGATTGTTGACAAATTTATCGTCTGAAACATTTTGTTTATCAACTAAGCAACGACAATTTCCGAATTTTCGTTTCAGATACATTTCTTTAAAAAAAACTGTGTCGCCAAATATAAAAAAAATTCGTGTTCACAATAATTAAACTTTAGGATTTATTCTACAATTTGAGTGGGTTAAGAAGCTTAACTTTTCGAGAGTTTTCTTAACTTTTGAGCTTGAATTTTTGTTTTGAATAATTTTGCAAAAATTTTCGAAGTCGTGTTCGTTAAAATCAACAATTTTTTACATGAATTATATTTTATTCCATACTTTAAATGCCAGGACGCTTTCAATTAATGTCTAGTCTACCCATTTGCTATGTTTTCTCGTTTGTTTTACTAATTTTTGACCAATTAATAAGCATGTTTTTGTTTTAGAAATTGATATTCAAATTCCCCGCCATATTTTCATAATTTGGTGCATGCGCAGACGTTTTTCCGCGGTGTTCCCCGAAGTACGTGGATTTATAAACCTCTTTTCAATCTGCGCATGCTCACCAGTACGTTTCGGTACGATACGCGCGAAGTGGAAAATCGGCTTAAGAAAGGCAGCGAAAAGGACCACTCCCGCCCCCCCTGGTTTCATTTAGTAGTGACGGTGGTGACCATACCAAGGTGGTCGTTTTAATGTTAAGGTGTCGTTATTGTATATCATTAATTTGCACACAAAACATAAGAATGATCGAGATTATTTTATATCGTCCCATATTGATTATGACCAGCTTGGGTCAGGACATTTGCAACCAAATGAAACCAGGCATTGCAATATTTTCCCAATCAATAGCTTATTATTTAACCAGTCATTAGCCAAACTTGCATTCAGTTTGAGCCAAAACGCACAACTAATATTTAAAGTGTCCCCACTGCTTTGTTTCAAGTCGATGTGAAATAGAAGAGGGCGTTATATGAATTTGTAACATATTGAGGACTATTGAAAATTTGCCAAACTATTTGGTAAAATCATGGAGAGCCATTTGCTTTCTTTAGTTACCCTATGAGTTATCGTATGCTTATTATTAGAGAGTACCACTGCGAGATTCGTCGTTTGGATATGGTATTTTCTTACGCCATCGTGTACTGACGCCTTATAAATCTCGTAGCCGTGGCCAAATTGACAACGGTATTTTTGAAAATTACGAGATCCACTACGAGATTATGGCGTGTGCGTACGCAATAGCGTGAGAAGATATCTAGCAAGCATGTGCGAACAACGAATCTCGTACACACGTAAAAGCCAGTGGTGTCAAGTAACGAAGTAAATGTACTTCGTTATTGTACTTGAGTACTATTTTTGAGAAGTGAGCATGCAACAAAGTAAACTTTTTCTGGACTACTTTTACTTGGAACGAAGTCGTTTTAAGAAGTAACGTTTTACTTCGTTATTTTCATTTTGTGGCGAAGTATTTCGTTGCTTTTTAACTTTTGTTCTAATTTTACGTGATTTATTTCTGATTTATTTCAATTCTGGGATAGCTAATAGGACCTCTACATGCGTCTGGGATCTCTTGTTTGTGGCTTACTTGTAAGCATTATTTATTTAATGGATTTTTTATATCTTTGACAGGGTCTGGCTGGAAAGTAGACCATGCCGTGAAATATTGTATATTCGGTGCACGCATATAATGTGTGTACTGTTTTGTGTCTTTTGTATGTCAATCCATTGTAGAAGTCCCCCTCCCTCTACACGCTACAGACCATAGTACTTTACTTTTACTTTTTACTTCAAGTAGTTTTTAAGGATACTTTGTACTTTTCACTTAAGTACGTTTTGCCTCCAGTACTTTTTACTCTTACTCAAGCCGTTTTATTGTTAATTACTTCTACTTTTACTCGAGTACAAATTCAAAGTAATTTAGGCACCACTGGTAAAAACGCACAAGTTGTTACAAGTCTGCAAACAAGTTGTTACAAATCTGTTCACAAGCTGTCAACAAGTTGTCTTCGCACTGCTTGTTCCCAGCTGTTGTAACAAGTTTGGAACAAGCTGCTAACAACTTGTAACAAGCTTAATGGCATTATCAGACTTGTCACAAGGTTCTTCTAACAAGTCTGATACAGTCATGATGAACAAGAATGTTACAAGGTTGACACAAGGTTTATGACAATATTGTTATATTTTGACTGTATCGGACTTGTTGGAACAACCTTGTGTCAAGCCTGATAATATAAATAAGGTTGTTACAAATTGTTAACAGCTTGTTCCAAACTTGTTGACAACTTGAGACAAGCAGTACGAACACAACTTGTTGGCAGACTTGTTAAAAAAATGTGAGATTTTTACGCGTGTTGTAGTAGTAGTAAAATGTAAAGACCCCGAGAGATATTATATAGGTTTGAGTGCATTACGGATAGCGCGTTTATATAGGTTCCTGCCTGTTCATAAAGTCTTGAACGGTCGGTGTCAATGTTTGCCAGTGTAGGTAGAGATGATATAACAGACCGGTGGGGTGTGAAAGATATGCAACTACCTGAAAAATATAATCAGAACTTTGTAATATTTTGCATATCTTTCACACTCCAGTTTTTGCCTGTTGCCATCATATATTTAAGAAAATTGGCCGTTCATGTCCATAGACGGCTCTTCACGAAGCTATAGAAATGTATTCTGTGATTGGTTGATTTTGAACAATGAAACGCAATAAAACTATAGAATAAGTTTTCTAAAGAACGAGACACAAACACGGATCACTTTAAAACATGTTCTTTTATAGGTTCGTATTTATCGCATTAACTGGCACGCGTTAGCCGATACGTACTACCATTGCAATGTAAAGATATTAGGGCCAATGATTTTCTGTTTTAGTATATTCAATTTACTAAAAACTCGGTTTACCCGATCTAGCTCGCTAATTTCATCTGTGCATGTTTTTATGAGCCTGTTTAGCGCCTTTAAACAGAGCCCCCAAGCTGAGAACTACATGATAAACTAGGAAGAGATTATTTCGCTGGCCTCAGCCGTGACAAAACGTAACAAAGCAACGGTTTTACTAACACTAACCCTACTCCAAACTCTGATCCTAACCCTAACCTATACACCCTACTCCAAATTCTTTCTAAACCAATTTTGAAGAAAAAAAAAATTTTGACGAAATGTCAGTCTGAGGTCAGCGAAATAGTTGATGCCGATAAACTAGAGCCGAGGAGAAAATGCATACCATGTGATGTCACGTACATACATAAATTATACAATGGCTGATTACTCATTCAGTTCACTCACTCTGCCCGGGAAAGCAAGACAAACTTTGTTAGTTTCTCAGCCAATTTTTGGCAAAAATAAGTTTTTCGCCAAATACGCCATCGTCAAACAGGGCCGTAGCTAGCATGTATAGTTGGGGGGGGGGGGGGGGGGGGGGGTAGGCCAAAAATTTCCGAATGACGAAGAAAATTTCCGAATATTTCATGGCATACGAAGCCACGAAGGTGTTTGCTATCCGGAAAATGAAGTGCAATTTACAAACAAAAATACACATAGTTTACGCAAAGACATATTACAGAAGCATGCAGTGCCGTAGGAAGCTCTTTTTTATTGGGGGCTGGGAACGCGGGCGAAGGCTCGAGGAAATTTTTAAATTTAGATTCTCTGAAATGCCATTTCCTGGACTTTGGGGAAGTTTTGACAGAATTCTGATGATCAGAAAACAGAGTTTTAGTATGATATTTGTGACGTTACTCTGAGTATGCATCCACAGCGGGCAAGCTGAAAAGTTTGCTTGGCCACGGTGGGAGTCGAACCCGCGGGCAAGCTGAAAAGTTTGCTTGGCCACGGTGGGAGTCGAACCCGCGACCTTTGGGATACTAGTCCAATGTTCTGCCAACTGAGCTACGTGGTCAAGTCGGTTCGAGTTGTTAATAGAGTTTTAGTATG
>CACRXK020004099.1:0-33125 GCA_902702795.2 Paramuricea clavata
CTCCCTACCTGGGGTTACATGTTCTAATCATGGATCAAATATCAAGTAGAAAACAAAGCTGTTACCTTGCACGAGGTCTTGACCGTGAATTATTTAGGTGTATGATGGTGTTGGTGATGATGGTAATGATCATAGATGGTGATCGAAATGATAGTACAATAATATTACTGATGGTGGTCATTATGGTGGTGGAAATTGCGGTGATAATTGTCGTGATGATGACCGAGATTGCAGAGTTGTGATGGTCGTGATAGTGGTAATTGCAGTGTTGTGATGGTTATTATTGCAATGTGATGTGGTGGTGTGGTTCTTATTGCAGTGTTAGGTGGTTATTATTGCAATGTTGTTGATGGTGATAATTAACAGTTATTCTACGAATTCGAGTCGAATACGAGCTGATAGCCGATAAGGCGCGTAGCGCCGAATCGGCTATCGCTCATATTCGACGAGAGTGAGTGAAATAACTGTTTTATTATAGATGATGATGGTGGCGATGATAGAGGTGATGACAGTGACGATGGTGTAAAAATGCTGATAGTTAAGGTTTTGTCACTTAGGGCGGTGATGGAGGTTATGATGGTACAAATGATTGTTACGATGGTGATTATAATTGGTGTTGATGGTGGTTAAATGATAGTGGTAATTATGACAGCAAAATGGTGAAGGTATTGATTGAAATAGTTGCCTGGTTGCTGCTTTCACCTGTTTTTCTTGTCAAGAAACAGTCATCGTTGGTATTTATCGTTTGAACTGAAATCAAGCAAATTGTGAAAACCTGACTGGAATATGTTCAAGTCATCTGTTGCCGACGCATGAAAAGCAAGGAAGAAACTATGTACTTGTCTGATACATGGACTATGGTCTGATAGATCGAATTTGTGAGAACGTACGGAACAGATAGACAATTTGATGAAAAATATTGTAAGTACTTTTATTTTCGTTGAAAATACGATGTTGATTTAGCAAAGTTTTGGATATGTAATCCCGATCATTATCAGCACAGTAAATAAGGTTATTTAGGTTTCAGGTTCTCAAACGAGTTCTTATTTTCTGATCAAAAAGTTGTTGGTACTTGTAGATGTGGTATATTATTTCTTAAATTTTCTCCGAATGAATACAATTTAGCAAATAAAAATTTTAAAGCCCGGATCAAACGAGCAGTAGAGTTGAGAAGCGAGAGTTTGCAAGAGACTATACTCAAACGAGAACAAGAGTTGCATGGGAGTTGATGAGAGTTGAGAAGCGAGAGTTTGCATGAGAGTTTTCTCAACTCTCATCTGAACCAGTTCAAAGTTGATGAGAGTCGATGAGAGTTGGCGCTCAAACGCGAGCGAGAATTGCAACTCTCATCAACTCTCATCCTCGTCTGACCGAGGCTTTCTTTGCTTTAAAATCGACATTGTCAGAGAAATATGAAGAGAAGTTTTCAAACATGATTTCTTCATGTTTGAAAAACTCTTCTCTTCAAAACGAAATAACGTTGGGTATTTTGAAATAGTCATATCTAAATAGAGAAACTTGGCCTAACAGTTTCTTGAAATCTGTACTACAGTATGTATATTGTAATGTCAAAATAATCTATGACACAGACTATATTTGATAAAGTCTACAGATTGAAAACTTTGCTAAATAAACTTGGTGTTTTCCATAAAAAGAAACGTATACATTGATCTGTGAAGAAACTACGGAGAACTAACTGTATTTTAAGTGGTTCCGACCTGCGCAGACGGAGATATGAAATTGGTCTATGATTTCTTTTGATTGAGGTTCACATACGTTTCTTATATATAGATGAAAATAACTTTGGACATGCCGGGAGGACTTTTGTAAGATATACTGATATTATATTGTATGGACAAGTGACAGCTTGGTAATTGAAAATTGTAGTTTGGTAGATTTGTAATAGAACTTTTGTTTTTGTAATGTAAATTTTTATTGGTAATATACTTTTTTGGGATTGTATATCGGTTGGCGAAGTACGGTTTGATAAAAACATCTGTTGTGATTTTTCCGAGTTTTTTTTTAATGTTATACGAGCTACTTTAATTTTGCTGCACTTGCAACGCCATTTTGAATATCACGTTATCTAAAAAGCAGTCACAAAGACATTGTGAGCATGATCCGCATTCTACTCTGTCGATACTTTCTTTACATAACATACTCTTAAGGAATGAAAAATGCATTGTGAACGCTACCTCCAACCGGAAATTTGAAGGTCAGTCCCAGTCTTTTCACGCATGCGAAGAGCGCTCAATCAGGATATAAACTAAAGATAGCGTTCCAGTTATATTCATTTCAGTGGAAAAATGAAAGAAATGGGATGAAAAATGTTGGCAGAGTAAACTGTAGGTCATGCTCACAATTTCCTTGCAACTACCTTGCACATAACATCGCTCTATGTCAGAAATCACGTGGCAAGATACAGCAAAAATTGCCTCGTGGAACATGACAACATTGTTAAAACCGACTTATCTGCGCATGCTCCGAATGTCAAAGGTTTTCCTTAGGTTTTCCTTTCCATCCGTCAATGTGACATACGCGCGCAAATTCGTCTGAGAACACGAACTACGTTCGTTTTGAGAGATGACCCGTTGGTTTGTGCGATTATTCACAGGACGTAATCTTTTCTTATCCTAACTTCATTCAGAAAGATAATCCGTTTCTGCAATAAATCGGGCTACTAAAGCGCAAAGTCAAACACAAAATGCTCTGGCACATTAGCCTTTTATATAAAGTACACTAAACTTCTACGGATGAGCAACCCGCGAATTTCTATTTTCCGCCGGGTCGTTTTGTTGGGTCCAGTGCAATTTTTCTTTTGAGCCCCATATGAAGTTATAATTTAAAACTAAAGAAAAAATGCCATGTTGGAAAACAACATACTCCAACTTAGGGTGCCCCGCTAAATCTTGGGTGTCCCTCTGATGTTAGGACCGCTATCATGTCAGGGTGGGGCAGGAAAACTTTCCCCTGCCCCGCCCTCTTGGTAGCCCTGAGCGGCCAGGGGTTACAGTGCCCCGAAGTGGCTAAACTAGTCTCTTCTGTCCCCCCTGAGCGCCATCACTGACGTGAAAGCAAAGTAAGCTACATGACATCTTTCAAACGTCACTAAGCCAAGGATGTTCTAAACATTGTGCGGCTGTTGCTCTGTTCTCTTGAACGAAGTCCAACATTGGCAGCAAAAACGATGCTAATTCTTCAGCATCTTCTTCGCTCCACTCGTATTTTTCAACGAGGACACTTTCAAGAGGCCTACAACACAAAACAATGTTCAATGTTCGCTGTTTCGAGCGAAAGTGTAAACTACAAAATAAAGCTAAAACAAAGTAATTTTGAGAGGAACGCCAAAAAGATTTTAGGTTTTAAAAACTTTTTATCGCAAATTCGCGAAATCGAGAAAAATTGCCTCTTGAACTTACCATGGTCGTAATTCTGTAATATTTCTTAACACTCCTAGATGAACGAAGATAGAATGGTAATTTTTTTAATGAAAACTATTTGTGGATAAAGCGAACTACACCGGGAATTTCTAGGAAATATGTCTTCTCAAAACTGTCGACTAGATAGAAAATTATACAAATTATTCTACAAGTTGCTCTACATGACACATAGCTGGGACACAGTGCTGATCATTTCGAAAAACATTGAGAATTTGAAATTAAGCAATAAATTTAATTCTTTTGAGGAAGAACGTGGGGTGGAAATTCTTGCTTTGTTCCTCACAAATATTTCAACATGCTTCCTAGTTTCTCTTTTGAAACTCCAGGAAGACGCTCAAGAATCCGATGCCTCAAATTGAATTTAAATTTTCCTACAGTGAACCAGGCTTTCATAACTAAATTTCACCAATGTTGTATCCAACTACTCAGTTAATCAACAATAGTTCAAAAGCTTTCAAATTTATTTAATTTTGGGTCTTCATCTAGTGCTTCAGATTGTCCGCTATTGTAGAAATACACTTCATGTGAAACTGACAACATTTAAACATTCACAAACACCTACCTTTTCTATTGAACATTTCTGTGGAATATTTTCCACCTAATGCGATATGTTTTGGTATTCGTCCTAGCAGCTCAATTATATGTGCGATATGGTCTGCAACAAGACAAAATTTCAAAGTTATTTTGTTATATATACACAGAATAAGAGATATTTACATGAGAACATAAGAAAATTAGACTTGGCGCTGTGTGCGGTTATTAAAATATGGTGGAGTGACAAGAGGTAGGGGCATCTCTTTTTCATCTCTGTGATCAGGTTTCATTCCTGCAATATGCAGTTGCCTCATTAGAATTCCATGTCAGTCACATGTGACAAGAGTGGCTTCCAGTTGACTGTAGTGTATGGTTACTCTCCACCTATGATAACACTGCACCAATAAAAGATACCTTTACCTAGATCCCTACATAAGTTTAGAATTGATAAAGTCCTCTAGTATAATCAATGAAAGTTTAGTTTAGGTTTCCTCCTGCAGTAACACTGGATGAATAAGAAATGATCTTTACAGGACGTCTAGCGAGAACAGTTTAGAACTGATAGATATATCCTGTATAAATCAAGTTAGATTAGTTTAGGTTTCCTCCTGTAGTAACACTGGATCAATAAGAGATAATCCTTACTGGACGTCTAGGAAGAACAGTTTAGAACTGACAGAGCTATCCAGTATAAATAAAGTTAGTTCAGTTTAGGTTTACTCCTGTAGTGACACTGGATCGATAAGAGATATGATGACACTTACTAGACCTCTAGTTTCGAACTGATAGAGTATGAAAAACTATCCAGTATAAAAATATTTAGCTCAGTTTACAGTTTACCATACCTTCGTCTCTGGAATAATTATCACCAGAATGAGGCTCAAACAAATAGTCTCCAGTCAGTAACTCAAACGCCTAAAATTTGAATGAACCAAAAATACCCATCAAATAACAAAGTCACCAAATTTTTCAGAACCCAACATTGCTTTCGAAAAGGCATAAAAAACTCACCATACAAGCAGTACTCCATATGTCGGCTTGAGGGCCATACGTTGAGCCAACTAAGACTTCGAGACTTCGATATTGACGAGTTTGAATCTCATCAGTGAAATGATGGTCCTGAAACAACAATGAGCAAGAGATATTAACAAGAAACTGGAAATTTAAAATGATTTTGCAAAGAAAATGAGAACAGAGAAAATTAATCTTACCACCCAGCAAGCGTTTCCAAGGTCGGCAATTTTCACTCGGACTTCCTCTTCGTTTTGAGTAGCTACATATAAAATATTCCCCAAATATTATTTTGTGCTACGCTTTGAGCAGATTAACAAGCAAACACGTCTTTTTTTTCCTAATGTGATTTTTATTGCCGAAGCAAGGTTTCTTGATTTGTCCACCTTCGGGAAACATGGCTACGAAACAATGTTTCCTGGTTTGCTCACCTTCAAGAAACATGGCTAGGAAACAATGTTTCCTGGTTTGCCCACCTTTGGGAAACATGGCTAGGAAACAATGTTTCCTGATTTGCCCACCTTTGGGAAACATGGCTAGGAAACAATGTTTCCTGGTTTGCTCACCTTCAAGAAACATGGCTAGGAAACAATGTTTCCTGGTTTGCCCACCTTTGGGAAACATGGCTAGGAAACAATGTTTCCTGATTTGCCCACCTTTGGAAAACATGGCTAGGAAACAATGTTTCCTGGTTTGCCCACCTTCGGGAAACATGGCTAGGAAACAATGTTTCCTGGTTTGCTCACCTTCAAGAAACATGGCTAGGAAACAATGTTTCCTGGTTTGCCCACCTTTGGGAAACATGGCTAGGAAACAATGTTTCCTGATTTGCCCACCTTCAAGAAACATGGCTAGGAAACAATGTTTCTTGGTTTGTTCACCTTTGGGAAACATGGCTAGGAAACAATGTTTCCTGATTTGCCCACCTTTGGGAAACATGGCTAGGAAACAATGTTTCTTGGTTTGTCCACCTTCGAGAAACATGGCTCAGAAACAATATTCCTTAATGTGTCTACCCATAGTTAATAGAAAGGTCCACCTCCTTGATTTTATGATCAATATAGTTTATACAACTTACTTGATGCGTGTGTTTCCATGGATTCAATCTCGTTCCCACTCCCTTCGCTTACTTCCAATTTTTCGACAATTTCCACAGTTTCGTTTACGCTGACCTCATGTTCCGCAGACTCGTGACTGCTAAAAACATTCACAACAATGTATGGTTGAAAATTTAACATCACTCCTTATCTAAATGTACCTCAGAATACACACTTACCCGCAATGTTCCTTTCCTGGCGAGATGTCCATTTTTGGAACCGCTGGACTACTCCTGCCGGCGCAGTCTTTTTCTGCTTCACCGTTGGTCCAGTGCATTTGTTCGTCGTCGACACAAGCCGCCTTGGCTTCGGCCATAGTTCGGTCATTGCCGCCACAATTCACTTGAGTCGAGATCTCAGCATCTGTTTTAGTTGTTTCAATTGTATCTTCCTTATTTACATATTTACTACTTTCACTTTCTACCATCATATCTAAACAAATTTGATGTAATAATATTTTATGTAAAATATAGCTTGTGAAACGTCTTGATGAGAACATTCGTATTCTTCAACAATTTCAAATAAATGAATGATACATAATGAGAAAATTGAACTTAAAGTTTATGTAAATCAGTATGATTATGTATCAGATATACAAACTCCTTCACGCTCGTGATTTCTTTTGTGTTTTCTGCATGAATTATTAACGTTAAATTAAATTTTCTGCCTACAAATCAGCAAGAGTTTGTGTCAGATATCCAAGTGATTTTCTTTGTGTGTTCAAAGTCTTACCTGTATTTCCATTATTATTTACAACTTTATCGTCACACGGACATTCTTCGTTTTCTTCGCGACATTCTGCGTTTTTCTCGTTCTCCACAATCTCTTCGCTTTTCACGTCAGTTTCGTCGTTCGAATTTCGGCACTGTTCGGAAGGCGTCGCTGTCTCCTCGTTCAGAGTTCGTTCCTGCTGCTCTTGTTCTTGCATGTATTTCTCTTGTTGTTTTTTCAAACGTTTTTTAAGTTTTTTCTTTTGGTTTTTCGATAATTTTTCAGCACTTTTTTGCTGTTGCTAAAGAAAGCATTTGTTTTACTCGTAAGGCAACCACAGCACGAGTGATAATTAATCAAAATCCCAAGCGCATTTAGCTCAGAGGACATTTCAAGCTCTAGCCACTAGATTAACAAAAATAAAGGTTTGGCGAGTGGTCCAACTATGTTTTAACTTGAATAGAACCCGTGATGGTGTCAGGAAACATTCATGATAACAGCAGATTTAATTAACGGTACACACGTAAAAATCTCACCGCAAATCTCACGTGCATGTCAACAAGATGTGTTCGCAACAGGCTTGTATAGAAAGTTGTAACAATGCTGTCATTTTATCAAGTTGCTACAAGGTTGTCACGCACAACTTGTTGACAAATTGTTGAATTGCAGGACGATAACGAGTTGTTGGAACAACTTGTAACAAGTCTGTTGAGCTCAACAACCTTGTAGCAAGTTGTCAACAAGCTGGGAACAAGCAGTGCGAACACATCCTGTTGACAAGTTGTTGGAACAACATTGCTACAGGGTTTGTTGCAACTTGTGCGTTTTTATGTGTGTAGCTAGTGGATTTTCAGAATAGATGAATTATTCAAGCGAATTCGTCTGGATAGTTTGCTTAAATAAGTTTAAACAGGATAATTTATCAGATGTGTGGATAGATGATCTGAGCTAGTACAAATTGTACTGTGAAGGCAATAAACTTTCGTTCTATATTACTTCGCATAAAAAATATTTTTGAATTTTGTTCAAAGTATCGACTTACTTGCATGATATGTTCTGGTGCTGTTGCAACTGTGAAGAAACAAAATTAATTATAATTTTTTTAGAAAATCACCAACAACGTAAAGCTTTTCTTATACGGAAACACGTGACTTACCTATATCAGAAGAAAGGTGACCGTTCATGGACGCCATTTTTGCTTCATAAGCTATCTTCTGTATTTCTTTATTGGTTATACAATACAATATATTCTCTGGTTTTAAATCTGTATGAATAATTCCACACTTGGTGTGAAGATAATCCAAGCCCAACAAAGTCTGCAAACAATATAGTTGAACAGTTTAGGAATAGTAGGAAATTCGCTATTTCTTAAATCATTAATAATTCATGGCCGTATTTTGTTGTACAGTACACATTAAATAAATCATTAATAATTCAACAGTCTTACACACGTAAAAATCTCACAACTTGTCAACAAGATGTGTTCGCAACCGGCTTGTAGCAAGCTTGTCAACAAATTGTAACAATGCTGTTATTTTATCAAGTTGCTACAAGGTTGTCATTCACAACTTGTTGACAAGTTGTTGAATTGCAGGATGATAACAAGTTGTAGGAACAACTTGTAAGAAGTCTGTTGACAGGACAAGAAAAAATAATTTTCTTCCTGGGAGCACAACCTGGGGAAAAAAGTTTTCCTGTAGACCAACGGAGTGTTTTTGTGCTAAATCTGCATGTGCATAAACATAAGTATTCTAGCTGACCATGGTTTTAAACTCACGAAAATCACGTCTGTCAATCATATGTTGTTCAGCACCCAGAGTGGGAGATTTCCTTCAAATTTTCAATAGCAAATCTTCATCCAAACGAATTTCCTGCAGCTGTTTAACATTTCCTGTGAGCAGTGCTCGCCTATTTTTTCCACCCCTGTCTGTTGAGCTCAATGACCTTCTAGCAAGTTATCAACAAGCCTTGACAACCAACTGTCAACAAGTTGGGAACAAGCAGTGTGAACATGTCCTGATGACAAATTGTTGGAACAGCAGCATTGTTGCAAGTCTGCTACTGGGTCGTTTTAGAAGTTATACTCTACAATTGAATTTACTAAATTGTGATTTTACAAAGTACCTGTTTTATTATGGATTTCACTTGTTGGACAGGAAGACCTCTATAGTTAGACTGGATGATGGGTTTTAATAAATTATAGCCTAGGACTTCAAAAACCATGCATATATCTGCAAATAGTTAAGGATGTCAATTGTATTCAACAACTTGAGAATTTATATTTATCTAGAAAATATACTCAGAAATGTATCTTGTAGTGTTGTGTTATTCTGTGAACTGCACTTTCAGGTATCCGCGATTAGTGAACCATTCTTGGTTTGCTAAAAGATTGAAACTTAAATAAAGTTGCTGATTGATTGATGACTTCAACTAATTCTACTGTACGCTCTAAGGATACGCGTGCCATGGACTCCAGTAATTTTAAAATCATCCAACATTTGAACAACATGTTTATGCCCATCATGGCTGGGATCAGTTGTGTGCACCTGATTGTAGAAAAGTACAATTATAGTTAGTTGTGGTTTATTGTAGTTTACTCATTATTATGTCTGTGCCCATGCAGGAATTGAATCTGCAGGGTTTGAACCAGGGACCTAGCTCAATATAATCACCTTTTCTAAGAGTTTCTTTTCATCCAGTGCAGTCTCAGTGTAATGTGATGCACTTTTCACAATCTTTAACGCAACATAACGTCTTTCCCTAACATTACAGCAAAATATTATTAAACAGAAATACTTTGTTGCACTATTATTGCTGTAGTTGTGTATATAATAGTAAATTTACTGTTACAGCTTTGAAAACGAAGTCACTTTTCACATTATTTCAATTGTCCAAACTTTTTGACAAGGGAAGACAGTAGCCTGAAAATTATGGATATTGGCCAGCGTGAAAGGCTAATTGCTGTTTTGCTTAGCATTTTTGTAACTGTAAGCCAACTATTGATATTTTTATTATACTATTTATCCATTCTCGTTTTGAGCCATTTTCATGCTTGATTGGATTACTCTGTAACATTGTAATAATAGTAAATTGTTTGTGTCTCATAATGTAGTGAAGTATGTATTGTACATAAATATCATCAATATTACCAAAACCATGGATGCTTCCTCTCACCTCCGAAAAATGTCATATTTTCGTGTCAAAACAATTTAGGGATGTGACTGCATTCCTATATGCCAATTATTGTCAAAATGTGAGACTATTATTAGCTATGTCAATATAATTTCTTGCAGACCATCGCCATCGAGCGAGGAGAACGATCTGTGGTTTTGGTAATAATCATGAGATGCAGGACCTCACTGAAGAGCATGTCAGTGATGTTGGTATCCTGAATAAATACACTTGTAAAATAAATATCTACAGAAAATGAAATGAAAATAAAAGCATACTTTAAATCCCAAGCCAGCCACACTGTTGAAAAATGACCCCATCCAAGCTTTCTTATAACACTATATCTGTTGTTGAAGAGGTCGCCAAGTTTGACTGGGTGGTAGCCACCTAAACATCAATGCAAGGGGAATTCTATTACACCAACAATAATCTCTATTAACCCCCTGGGACTTTATAATTATGCAAAAAAAATACCTGGGTATCCTATTTGCAAAACCTCAGGTAGGATTTTCTTGGGGTTTTTTGTAAATTTCTTTATATGTTTGTGCGTGAGAATAATACTCCTTTAGAAATCAATTATGGCAGCACAGATGACACAGACATTCACTAAATATTGTATCAATTATTTTGAAAAAAAAACATGTTATACTTTATATAGCTAGTACAAAACCATAAAGTGGGTGAAGACATTCGAACCACTGGAGGTAAAAATTAGGAAGATGGTTCAGTGAGTTGAAATCTAGTTCTTCGGAAGAAAAATAATAAAAAGTCTTCTAGCTGAAATGGCATTTCCTGCATTTTAGGAATATGTTGTTATACTGCGGATTCAGGTAGACCGTTAAATGCAAATAGTTGTTGTGTTAGTTTTAATGGTTGTACGATGACGTTTCTAGGCAGATTTTCAGATGTTTCTAAGGCGTGCCTTCAACGTTTATTTTCAAAATTTAAATGTTGTAATTACAACGTTTAAATTTTGAAAATAAACATTGAAGCCACGCATTAGAGACACATGCACATTAGAGACGTCTGAAAATCTGCCTAGAAACGTCATCATACAACCTTTAAAACTAATGTGACAACTATTTGCATTTAACAGTCTACCTGAACCCACAGTAAGTGATCGTATAAATTAATGTCATAAAGTAATTTAATAAAAGGTCAAAACAAACTATTATGTTGCTGAGTAAACAGTATGTTTATTATTTTTTAACAATATTTCCTGAATATTCTAAAAAATCGTAAGAATTTGATAAAAATCGTAAGAATTTGATAAAAATCGGGAGACCAGGAGATCCAAGATTGCTTCAATTTTCAGGAGAAAATTGAGAGAGTCAGAATGTCTACTCTGTGGTTGTAAAAAAGTTCTCCAAACTCTTTGCAAAGTTCAGATAAAAAGATTAGGGTCTGTGATTTCGATGGCCAAAAGCTAGGTAGGGTCAGAAAATGTGAAACCCAGGTATTTTTTCTTTGGTTTTTCTTCATGATATTCATTTGAAAGCATGCATAATATAGAAGACATCTGGTAAATTTCAAGCCTTGTATGGTATTTATTTTTGAAAGTACTTACATTCATAGATTTATATCTCACTGACAATATCAATAATGAATGGATGAAGTTTCATTGAACTAATATTGTTTCCCTAATCACTCTTGATATTTAGTCAATATCATTAATTATATTTTATCCAATAATTATGAAAAATTCAAAGGGATTTGGTTGTTTTATTAATCAGTTTTGGTTGGAAAAATTTAAGGTTTTTAAAAACATTTTCATTTCCTAAATTTTTTGGCTTTTTGGTCTGTGGTTCAAAAATCATTGCCGAGACACTAAAACAATTACTGAATCCTAAACGACACTTGATATATTGCTCCGACAGATAAAATTTGAAGGTAACCCAGAACTAACCTTGCAATTTTGGGAGAAAAATTTCAATATTTTTAATGTGTCTTTTAAAAGTAATGGTTTCAAAAATGTACATGTATAACACTGTAAATTATAATTGTATTTTTGTACAATTTTTAATAGAACAGTAAACAATAATTAATATTAGCTGACAAAAGTAATAAATTGGTTTCAAAGCTAAATAAAGTTTAGTTTATCTATAATTTATTATAACCCATGATTATTACCCGTTTATTTGTACTAGAATATTACATATGGCGTTCATGGGCCAATCATGGCTACATGGCTATAAACCATGGAAAGCATTGTAAACAACAGTATAATATATGCAAGCGGGAATGAAAGAAATTACATTGAGTTTATTTCGAAATTCTATTGTCTATTGTGAACTTCACACTGTTTCTCATTGGCGCTTTGTTATCTGTGAGATTTTCACGTGCGATTCAATACCGTTATGTAATTTCATCCGAAATTTTAAGTGCCAGATATAAATTAATGCTGCAAATAGAAGCGATATTATATGTTTCCTAAAACGAGAATACCTAATAGTTTGGGTATTAAAACATTCGCAAAACTAGCGTTTTACGAGAGGAATTTATCAGGAAAAGAATGAGAAGCTTTGAAAGTTTTGAAATAAAAAATTCCGATACCTTTCTTATAGTCCCCAACGTCTTCTTGTTCTTCGGAATCGCTATTATCATCATCATCGTTTTCGCTTTCGTATTTTGGCGGAGGGCTTTCTACTTGGCTGTAAGAAAGGTTTAAAACAAGGCTTAATACATGTCCCAAGTGTACATCAAGTTTCAAGCAAAATCTCAAATCCTACCTAGGTTTTTTCTCCGTTTTTCCCGCGTCCCGTTTGAGTTGTTTACTTTTTGCTCCCTTGCCTCTTCGTTTCTTTGCCTGAATTGCTAAAACTTAAGAACGGGATTTGAAAATTTAGTAGCTAATAAGAAAGTTCAAGAGCTCTATTTTCGAAATAAATAAAACTAACAGCGATTGGGCTTACCTTTCCGATTCATATTCGAACTCATTTTCGTAAACAATTCACTTTTGGGTTGTTATGAATGCGTTCATGTTTCGAACAGATTTCCACGCGACCCGCGAAGGTCGAAATTTGATAAGGAAAATTACTATAGGTGCTTCCACTATGAAGGAATTTTACTGTAAAGAAAATGTCAGAAAATTTGAAAATATTCAGTTATTGTAAAAATTCTGCGAAATTTTATACGTCACCTTGGCTCTATAGCCTCGTTTTCGTGATTGAGACGTGGGCCTGATATCAGTAGCCAAAGTAACATACTTTCCAGAAGGGTTCACAACTTCACTACCAGACCATAGTTTTACAGAAAGTGTCTTAGCAGCTGGTATTCACCTCGGCAACTTGAGCAGTAACTGTATGCTTGTTGAAAGTTTCTATTCAGCTGCATGCAAGGAGGGTGTTTCCAGTTTGTCTTTGACTGTGGCAAACACGGTTAGTTTTCCCTGGGTATTCCGACCCTAGTTGGGCAGTTTCCCTTAGAATGGATTATGCACCCAAAGGCTAGAGTTGGTGATTAATACTAATACCTGATGCTGGTTCAACACTTCAACACGAGATGGTCCTTACTGTGCACTAGGCCTTGATGGAAAAATGTTCAGATGCCGATCAGATCTGGTAGAAAATGTAATTTTATCTAATATTATTTCAACAAAAAATATTGGCCCAAAGTTTCAAAATGGACGCCTTTTGAACGATGGTTTTTAACAATGGCATTTATGAGATTGCGACATTGAAAAACAACAACGCCATTACGCAATACAAAGGCAGTGTGTCGCAACGATGGAGAACGGAGAACTTGACGCGCAAAGCTTGTCAGGTTGCGAAGAAAACGACACAGATATGCTTGATACATCAAAGAAGAAAGGCAAGGGTTCCAGCAAGACAACGGTTCCAAAAGGAACGGACGAATATCTCCGCAAAAGAGCGAGGAACAACGAGGCCGTTCGGAAGAGCCGCGTCAAATCAAAAAAGAAAATCGAAGAAACACAGCTTCGTGTAAATATGCTCTCGCAAGAAAACAGCGACCTGAAGACAAAGGTTACGCTTTTGACAAAAGAATTGAACGTACTTAGATCGCTTTTTGCTAACGGAGGAATAACGATCCCCGAACATGTTACCGTTGAAAAGACGCTTGAAGTCGACACTGAACCAAGCTGTAGTGTCACAGTGAAGTCAGAGACAAATGATGGTGAAGCTTAGATTTGAATATCGGATAGGCAAGTCGGTTTATGAAATTTTACACAATTTCTCATCGATGTAACTTAATACAATCAAAAGTGATGGACAGCACTTTAAAGTGGTCAACTTTCCTTTTTACCATCGGACAACATATGTGGGTTGTTAATAACTCAAGAGTTGGTCCCCTTTCAATATAGACATGATGTAACCTGATTGGTGTATACTGTTACCAGCCAATTTGTCACTGGGTAATAACAACAGGGTGGTAACAGGGAGGTCAGTTGCAACATAGAATAGGGAATGGGCATTGCAATTGGCTAGCATATTGCATCAATATTTGTTTACTCTATCAAAGTATATTTCAATTTGTAAACCACAAAAATTGCTAATTTCTTGATTAATTTTAAGTTGATCCAACTATGATAAAACACTTTGATAGAGTAAATCAGGTTTTTGCCGATTCGACCAATTTTAATTGTCTTACTGTAATTTGACATTTTTCTTAGCCTATAGCATTTTGGTTGCTGTATGAACATGAACATGAATGATAATCAAACAAGTACTGCTAATCACATTTGCTACTTTAAATGCCTTAAAAATAATTACAGACAAGTAAAGCCCAGATTATACAACGGTGAGAGTTGGCAGTCACACAAAGTTGGTTAGCTGTTCTTAATGTTTTCCCAGCACCATCATCATGTATTAGAACATAGTTGGAATGTTTTGTTTTGTTACTCTGGAGCTTGAAACATCCCTGCAACAATGCGTGACTGACAACTCTCATGCTCATCTCACCTGGGTTTAACCATTTTGTCAAAATGTTGTGAGAGTTTCCGCAGGCATGTCAAAAGTAAACTTAAAATTATGAACTATTCTACATTTTGGTTGTAAATTATTGGGGGATAGATCTGATAGGTAGATTTTAAAAAAGCTGATATTCAGATGAAGATAGTATGTAAATATGTTTTTGAAAAAAAATACATTGTGGTGCTTTGATATTGTACAAAACATTTTTGGATGTGTCAAATGTAGCAGGGCACAATGTAACTTATTATGTGTGTGAATGTGATCACAAAGACCATATAATGGCACACTTTAATAATTGTATGTATACCTTACATTTTCTGGGGTGAAAGGTTTTGTATAGGGACAAAAGACAAACATTGACTGATGCAGAGTTAGTTAATTGTGAAACAAGTAACAACTGATGTAGCAGCCCAATTTTGTTGCATAATTTCGGGATTTAATTTCGGGCCGCGAGCAGGCCACAACCGATGAATCACAAAATAAACTTAGCTCTTTCAGACCAATTGCATTATTTTATTATAACATTTCTTACATTCTACATATTTTAATAACTTTAGACATTACACTATAATAATACACTAAACATCAACACTATAATAAATCAATATGTGGCCTTGTATCATTTTGTGTTGATATAATATCAAATGCATGCATAATGAATATTGGCAATAAACAAACACTTGTCACTAAGTGACCTAATTTACTGTACAAAATTATTAAATATACAATATTGAAAACACATAAAATTTTCAATTTATCTCTTGTTTTATATTATACATTTTTAGTACTATTATTCTGGTTTATCGAAAACACTCGATTTCAAGGTCACTGTCTCTCATTTCTGTGTCTTCTGTACAGCTTGGTAAAGCACCCCATACCATCACTTCTGTCCCTTAAAAGAAAACAAAAATGTAACCTATTTAGTTTCAATATGCCCACTGTACCCTATTATTTTACTCTGTCTACACCCAGACAATTTTACTCGTTAAGGTGAGTCTGGCACTGCATTAACCCATTGAGTCGCATTGGACCCTGATGCACCCTACTTTAGTATTTTACTCTGTCTAACGCCAGACGATTTTACTCGTCAAGCGGAGAGCGCTGGCGGTTAATTAACAGTCTAACATATAATGCATCTATTTACTTGATATATTCTATTTTGCCATTGTATGACTTGTTAAAGATTCATATGTCAAAACAGATGTGTCCTAAAATTTATATAATAATTCATGGTTATATATAGAACAGGCATGTCCAGTGACCAGTACTGTAGGCAGTCTTCTACAATATGTTGGCTTGATTAAAGACAGTGTCTGAACTGAGAAAGATATATCAAACAAGAACTGTCTGTACCAGTGTGGGTAGTACCAATGTGAAATTGCTGTGCTGAGTGGTTATATTACTACCTGAAATAAACAAGTAGAAACTCAATGTTTCAAGCGAAGGCCCTTCGAACGTAACTCTTGACAAAGGGCCTTCGCTCAAAACGTTGAGTTTCCGCTTGTTTATTGCAGGTAGTAATATAACCACTCAGCACAGCAGTATCAAACAGTGGTTCAATGAAAGCAGTGCTGTACAATAATATGTTGTAGTTTTTTGCCTGAATTACATCAGTGAAAGTTAGAAATCCAGTATATATTAGGACCTGTAGTAGTAAGTCTACAATAAGTTGTCATGGTTTGTGTCTGAACTACCTGAAAAAGATATCTCAAACATGGTGGTCCAGTGTAGGTAGTATTCTACAATAATTAAGCTGCCATATGGTTTCTGTCTGAACTACCTGCTAAGAATATCACCTTCAGACCTCTCAACTTTGCAGAGAAGTTAAGTGTGAGATTGGGGATGTGGATGACACCTTTGTAAAAGTCCGGGAGTCTGAAATGGCATTTTGTACATTCTGAGGTGTTTTTTAATGAAATACGTTGCTTCATACAGTCCTTTAAGACAGGGCACTTTAGTTACAATAACTGTATTTCTGCGACATACAGTAATGAGCTTTCATTTGCCTTTGATAATTTACATATAGAATTCTGCTCCGACTGATTCTGCCTTTTGTCCGCTGTATTCACATATGCGTACTATTTTGTATCCAAATTGCGGGCAAAATGTTGGGCCGTATATGCCGGAACATGAATAACACGCGATTATATATTCGATTCGCGATCCGTATAATGATTAATAATGTGCATTTAAGAATACAATATTATATTAATGAAAAAATATACGTGAGATTTACTAAACGTGGCGTGAGAGAGAAGCGAATTGCATGAGACTCATGCCGAATGTGTGAGAGTTGAGAGGTCTGCACCTTGGCTACCGAGCCTCATTTTCATGATTGAGACATTAGGCTTTAAGTAATGTCACATACATGAAAACGAGGCTCCATAGCCAAAGTGACATTCATTCTGGAAGGTACTGCATTGAACTGCAGGTGAGCATTTAAAAAAAATGACTATTTATGCTGTTGTCTTGAACATAAATGACTGATCAGTACCTGTTGAATCAAGTCTTTCCAAGGGATATGTGACGTTGGAATGAAACATCCAAAAATGACCATTATTACAAGAACTCAAACATGATGAACATGGCAGGATAACATGGTACCCAACAACACAGCCACTGCAATATAATAATTAAAATAATTATTAAATATATATTACACCATTCCAAACAATAGATGATGGTTTTGACAATGTGGGGCCTCATATAATCCACTTTTGTCATGGCTTGCGTACTGAAAGGCAGTATTTTATTTTAAGATAGGTAATAAGACCTCCACATGCGCCTTGGACCTCTCGTTTGTTATCCATTTTTCTTGGCTTTCGGTTCATTAAGTATTAAAGTAATATATTGAGAGCTCATACCATCCTAAGCAAGCAACATCTTTTATTCGACAGAAACAACTCTTCGTTCTGTAGTCTTGTCCTATCAACTGAATTGATCTAAAACGGCGATAATGTATTGGTAATATTTAACAAAACTAAACAGTGTTACATTCCAAACAAATTTCGCAAAACAAATGCGTTTTACTTACTGTTCCGGGGGTAAATCTGTCGAGTAAAGTTCGACTTTTGTATCGGCGAGCAAAATGGCTTTCATACCACGAGCACAAAGACACCGGTCACAGCATTTACAACGCAAATAAATCACCGTTTTATCTTGAAAACTTGGATGTAGGTTCCTTGACATTACGAACTATATTTGAACGAACGTATAACACAACTTTATTGCAAATAAATCGACAAGACGACAAATATATGAACGTTTTATCGATGCAAGTGTAATGAAGCAGGAAATATTGAATAACAGATGGTATTTAATACTTTCCTGCAATCTTATTGGCTGTAGCTATGCAACCGAACACCAATCACCTTGTTTGATTTTTCTGGACTTTAAAAATCGGGTTGGATCAGGTTGGAACCTCTGTGGGTTAATTATGTAATAGTACCCGAATTTATTTAACGATGACGTCACAAAATTGATGCTGTCGGCAATATTTTTCAAAACTCCGTTACCTTTCTTATGCCCCTTGACCCCTTCTTACTGGAACCATGGATAATAAAATAAATTTTATTTTATTATCCATGCTGGAACTGATGTAAGGGCCGGACCATTAATAAAAAAGTGAGAAAATTGAGAGGAAAACAAAAGAAAAATTCGTGCAGCAGACAAAAGCAAATTGTAATGGTCGATCGGCCCCCAACAGTCTAACCTCCTTCGCAGACATCTCTATTATCTAACAATGAATAATGTCTAGTTCCTTTTAACTGCAGAACCAGCTTAGCCTCGTAACTTCAAAAGTTCAGATTTTAGAATTTGGTGACGTCCTCACGTCCTAGAGCTATGTTTACATTGTATCGGATCGGTTTTTGCTCCGTTCACGAAACGTTCCGGCCCAAGTGTAAACAGCTTCCGCCCTCGCCCAACTAAATACAAAAATATTATAAGTGAGCAAGCTATACCCGCAAATAAGATTAGAATAGCAAGTCTTTGTTTCCCTGATGCCATCTTGAGTCACGTATTGAACCGAAAATTGCTCCGATTGGTGTTTACATTGCAATGAGAGCGTTGCAAAAAGCGATCCGATACATTGCGCACCACTTCGAAGATCGAACCGCCGCACCAGAAATTGAGACGATAACAACATTTCATATGTAAACAGAAGCCCTATCCGGTATGGTTTTTGCGTCGGACGCAAAGTGATCCGATACAATGTAAACATAGGCCTAGGCAGCGTTTACACTGTACCGTTTTCGTAGCGTTCTCGTATTGTTCGAGAGAACTAGACTATTGTCTTGCGTTCCCTTGAGGATTAAGAACAATACGAGAACGCTACGAAAACGGTACAGTGTAAACGCTGCCCTAGTGACAACAGATATGTATAGGTTATTTTGAGGCAACGAGGGGATATGTGATTTATTCACCGAGGCGCGCAGCGCCGAGGTGAATAAACACATATCCCCGAGGTGCCTCAAAATAACGTACTTATTTTTCACACTGCGAGGTCGCGTTAATGAGTCAGAAAAGAAATAATTCTCAATGCCATATCGCCTTCGCGATGTTGTTTTTTCTCATTTTTTGTGCTGCAAAGACATTGCAGGTGAATATTAGAGGGGATTATTAATTGCAGGTGAATATTAGAGGGGATTATTAAACGGAAATTGATTAGAGGGTAATATTGAATATATTCCCCGACAAGAACAAAGGAAACCGAGCAGGGTGAAAAATAAGAGAACGTATCTCTTCAATACACGCCCGGTCGGTCATGGGTATTGTCTGACCCATTCGTGAAATTGTCCAACGTAGAGAGGAAAGCACCCGACATTCTGTCCGACCAAAGTGAAACTGAGGTTTATTGTTTGTCCGACCTGAGTGTATTGGTGTCCGACCGAACAGTACTAGCTTTGTCCGACGTAAATCAAAATCTTGAAATGGAAAACGGGCTTAAGTGTATCTTACTTCTGTAATTGGCATGCAAGTTAATTTCGGCTTGGAAATAAGTATGAATGATACAAATTATTTAATATCTTCAAAACATTTACGATTTAAAATAAATTATGCTGATATTTGTGTCATTCAGACTTATTTCCAAGCTAAGCTGAACTGATGGTCATCGGCGTCGGACAAATGATGTGCGACAACTCATCGCACATCTGATCATCATATATGTCCGACCAAAAAACAAAGTCATGGGACATTTTGTCAGACGGTCCTGAAAAAGATATTTTAAGGCCTTCAAAATACACAAAGCATTCTTATCAAACTATAGTTCAACAAGATATATAGTCTTAGTAAATGTACGATACATTACAAATAAAAATTTACATCATGAAAATCGGTTAACAAACTACCAGAGACCAGGGGCCTGTTGTATAAAGACGTAATTAGCGCTAACTGTAGTTAGCGTTAATCACTCTAGTTAAATCCTAAACTGTAATTAGTTAACTACATGATTTAACTGCGTTGCACAAAACCTTTGACAAAACGTAGTCGGATAGTTAACTAATCACGTCACTCTCCTCCGCAGAGGCTTTTTTGTTTTCTTTGTATATATTAAAGTTTGACTTGCGGGCAGTAGCGGTCCAAATGTCCACGATGCCCCCTTTTAACCCCGCGCGCTCGCTCCGCCCGCGTGCCCACTTCTCTACCTAGCCCGCTACTGCCCGCAAACTCTAAGTCAAACTTCAGTTATATATAGAAGATAGAACGAAAACAAACTACAATATAGAAAGAAAACAAACTACAAAGATCTACAAAGCCTCTGCGGAGGAGAGTGTAATCACGTAGTTAACTGTGCGTGGGGCGTTTAAACAGAAAATTACATAAAGTAAGCAACGAGTAACGACCGCTGACACACATTTTCAACATGATTGTGGACTCGTATTTTGCAAATAGGCGGGAATTTTATTCAAAACACTCGAAAACAGTTAAAAATATACAAGAAAACAAGGAAAAACCGCCACAAAAATCATAAAAGAATGCAATTTTTCCTTGAGATGTCCACGTTAAATAAACCAAGGGATAGCTGTTTGGCAATTATATATCAGTGTTTCTTGGTGTAATGGACCATACTTTGTCTTCGAGAAATCGTCCTGTGCAAAAATATGTTCTGTTTTCGTAAAAACACCAAAACGATAGCGTTTGAAGAGTGTATATTGTCAGGAAACATTCACAGGGAAGATAGCGATTGAAAATCTCAGGTAAGCGTTGCTTTTCATTGTTGTTTTACTGAAAAATGTTGTTCACTCCTATACAAACGCTATTTTTAACTACGTTTTGGACAGTTAACTATACCCTAAAGCATAGTTAACTTTAACTGCTTTTTAACTGCAAGTCTGCAATTAAGGCTAACTACACTTTTATACAACCGGCTTAACTACGTGATTAAAGTTAACTATTTTTAATGTACACATCAAAGGAAATCATATAGATTATAGACCAATTTGATATCTTCGCCAGCAGAGGCCAGAACCAATTATTAATCTTCTATACGTTTCTGTCTGTGGAAACACCGGGTTTATTTTCTATCTGAATACTTCATCTAATAAATATATATTATCATGGAATATATATATTCACAATATTTACGCTGATGATAATCCGGGATTCAGGAACAGGATGCCTCAGGTTTGAACGCTTTGCTAAATAAATCAACATGGTATTTTCTACAAAAATAGAAGTACTTGAAATATTTCTCATCAAATCATCTAATTCCATGTATAGTTTCGTGAACGTGTTTCTTCGTCAACACCACACATGCTTTCGACATTTTAGTCAAGTTTTTACAATTTGCCGACGATTACTGATTCTTGACAAGAAAAACAAGCGAAACTGGGGACACCAGATAAATGTTTTTCTCCTTTGCTGTCATTACCACCATCCATCATCATTCAATCACCATTACCACCAAAATCACCACCAATCATAACCAATCAGTCAAACCATCATCATAACTAACAATATCACTATCAAAACCATCAACATCATTACTACCATTATTACTATCATTATCATCATCACAACACCAATGTCACTTTTATCACAATCCCCACCACCATAACAATCGCCATTGTTACTTTCATCATCACTATCACCACCACCATCATAATCACCAATATTACTTTCATCACCACTACTAAAACCATCACCAAACTTCTTAAACAGGGTTGCTTCCTACTTGATATTTGATCCATAGTTAGAACCTGTCACCCTAGGCAGGGAGGCGAGGGAGTACTATCACTTGCCCAAGGTGAGCTCCCAGACAAGCGGAGGGAAGGAGGTATCTTACTTCTCCATTCTAGACTGGCTCCAAGCAAAGTCTAGCCGCTGCCCGAAAATTATCCGTTTGACGATGACTTATTAAAAAGTTCCTCGGTGACAAAACCTTTTCATAACATCGTAGTATACGGTATTGCTGAACGCTCATACACCGCAGAGGAAGCCATTCTCATCATAAATTAGCTAAGTTTGTTCTCCCTAAAAGTTTAAAACGCGTGTACTTGGGCCGCATTTTTTCACTATTTCCTTTTCCTGCTAATTGTTCGTAATATCCAATCTTGGTTTTTTGGGTTTGAAATAAAAGTACCTTGTCCTTGCTTGGTCCAATAAATGTAACGGTAGAGAAAATTCATGCAATAGCTGGTCTGTTAATGTCTAAACAATATCATTCAAAACTCCATATCATTGTAAAGTCCACCAATATAAATATCGTCTCTCTCCAGCTTGTTAGCTGCCTCACGTTTCACACTCGACAACAAAGGGTCTTGTGGAATGCACAGTCGAAGAAACTCCATATCGCCATTTATCTTAGGAAAAGCTATCATGGTTTCTTCTGCAGAAAGTTTTAGTTGTTCTAATGACTTTCTTGTTAAATATCGTTGAAAGGAAAACCCGAGAAGCCCACCAGAGTCCATGTCAAAAAATTCTAAAAAGTCATAGCTAGCAGTAATAACAACTCTGTCTTTGTTCAGACAAAATAGCTTCTTACAATTACAATTTAAATGACAACCATAGTCAACGAGTTTTAGAGTTTTGTGATCACCGGTATCCAGGTGAAATATTTTACCATCATTCATGTCCAAAACAACAGCGACTTTGCAATCGTTATTGAAACAACACACAAAATTGTGTTCAGGTTCTGAATACGACTCGACAGACAAGCTTCTTTCACCGAAATCATCCTCAGGTATTATACACGGTTCAGGCGTTTCAAGCGGTTTAGTAAGAAAGATTTCATACACATTTGGCTCCTCCTTGGCATTTCTTTTCCAAATATTATACATATACTTATCATCGCCAAAGACAAAGGAAGCACCAGGCGAAACTGTAATACTCATCCCAGGCTTAATTCCAGGTAAGGTGATCATTCGCGGTCCCCCAACTCCGCTGACATCGAGAACTTTAACAGGATCCGTCTCTCCACACTCGAAGATGAGCAAGCCCTCTAAAAAATCAACAATTGCTGACAAGGATACGAACTCTTCCAATAAATGATACAGCGACACTTGCTGGCTCTCCGGGAACGGGATCTTTAAATTGACATCCGCCGGGTATTTTGATAAGCTGGGAATCCTATCAAAAAAATCAAACACGAACAAGAAATCTGTCGACCACCAACAAGCAAATGACGATTCGCCTTGATTTCTTTTGAAACTCTGTTCAACTTGGTTCGTATGGACATTCCATATGTTGATACATCCATTTGAGGTACAAGTTGCAAATCGGGAGCCATCAGGAGAAAACGAACACGAAAAAACGCGTGCTGGGCGTGATAGGAAAGAAAGTTGTTTCTGTGTTGAAGCTAATGTCCTAAAGACAATTAATTGTTTCATATCTGCATAGAGCCACAGGTTATCTTCAATCGCTGTTATTTTGTTGAAGCTACGGTCAGGGTCATGCCAGAAACCCAAGAAAATGTTCTTCCAAGCAGCAAGTGTGCTGAAATGAGTGTTTTCTACGACTCTTAAAAGCTGCCAATCCAAAGCAAAAATACACTCTACACCATTGTAGACCTCTGCTGACCATGGTAGTTCCCAGTATTCCGGCGGTATGTATGGTTTGACTTCTAATTTTTTACAAGCATTTAATTCTTTAAATCCTGGTCGAAAACAACGATGACATAGTTTACTATGGATTACTTTTCCTTCGTCTCGCTCTACATCGGATAAGTTTCGCTCATCACTCCTTTGCCATGTGATGGCGTTCCAAACGCAAAACGCATCTTGTTCGGGAAATTCACAGTCTTCACTGTCATTATATTTTGAGTCAAATTCTGAGTCTTCAATCGTAGAATCTTTTACGTCAAATTTTGGGTCTTGAGTGGTAGAATCTTCATGTTCATGTGAGTCACCTATCCAGTCTCCAATGATAAACAAACCTATGCTGCTAAAAGAGCACCAATTAACAGGAACGTCGGCACAAAGTGACGACAGTAAGCTTTGGTTAGCAACATCCCATAGTTTAACGGTGCTAGAACCATCGCTAGTTACCAGCCTCTTGCCGTGTGGGGAAAATGCACAGGACTTGAACGTCTCTTTATTTCCGCGGAAAAATGGCACTTCCTTTCTTTCTGCAATGCTAAGTACTGTTTCCAGCTTTCCAAATAAAACGAACGAACTGTCTGGAGCAAATGTACAACATGAAATACTTTTGTATTCAGTTGAATACTGCCAAAGCTCAACCAAACGTGGTATGGATATCACACTGATTGTTCCATTCCTTTGTGCAACGGCTGCCATAGTCTTATCGTAGGACAAACCAACAGTTCTAATCTTTGGCACTTCATTTTCAATCTCTGGAAAACGCCAGAGTTCACGTGGCATAATTTCCACTTCATCAAAATTGGACTCAACAAACCGTGGAATCTTTGATAAAAGCGACTCTGCAATTTTCTTCTCGTTATCACTGAAATAGCCTTCTGGAGAATGTGTGAGAACACTCTGTAAAAAATAAAACGGTGGACCGTTCCCAAACAATCGTGTATATAATCTACTCTCCCAGTCATAGTCGATTTCAGCAACATGCCACGAAATTCGTGCTCGTAGTTTATCATCTATGACCTCAGCACCTTGAAGAATTCCTATCCAGATGTTGCGAATTGATCGTACATAATCTCTCTCACTTTTGGAGTGGACAGTTAAAAGAGCATGTATGATTACAACATCTACCAACCAAAAGTAACTTTCTTTCATCTTGCACGCTACCAGATGTTGAGGACCATGATACAGAGCATACTTCACGTCAATAGTTAAGCTTAAGTCATCTCCAGAGCAAACATTCTTCTTAATTTCTTCGAAAACTTGTTCGCATATTAGCCAAAGGTATTTATTTCCATCACTGACTTTGACAGTATATTCATGATCTTTGTAGCCTTCTGCAAGGAGCCAGTCAATAACAGATTTGTGAAAAACGGTCACAAGATCATCAGAAACGTAGAGCAAGCACGATACCGTTTCATTGACTTTGTCAATAATCTTCCTTGTTTCGCGATTATCTGGAGCCAAACCAAAAGCCCGAGTAAGAAAACTCAGAGGTAGAGACCCTTTAGATGTAACTAGCATTTTCACAATTCTCAGCACGTCAAAATCCGAATGCATTATGGCTTTAAGCTCGTCTTCGAGGCGTTTGAAATATGCTTGATAAATAGAATTGAGGCCTTCTGGAAGGAACTTGATCATCTCCTCACACGTAATCGTTTGAAGACCGCCACGTTTTTGCAGTTCAGATTGAATGTAAAACGCATACAGAAATGAACCCTCGCACTTCCAAACGAGCACTTCAAAAACACCGTGCGTGGCAATAAGTCTATCATATTCATTGTTTGCAGGAATTTGGACATTTTTGTCAGCTAGACTTGGAAGGCAAGCTTGAAGATAATGTTTAAGATCCAAATCATTACGGGTATCATTATTAGCAATATTAATCTTTTGAACACTGCTTAGATTTGCTATGGAGAGTTCTGGTCTGCTGGTCACCAGGACCTTGATACACTCAGGAAGATCTGGAAAATAATCAGCAATCAAATTCACAATTTCATTCTTATCATCTGCTGCACTTTCATCCAAGCCATCGATCACGATCAAACTTGGTTCTTCTAAATCCAATTCATCAAGGGGATTTTGCACGTATATTCTAAAGGCATCCTTTAAGCTTCGGACTTGATGAGGTCTCCTCAACTGATCAAAAAGCTTCTCTTTAAAACCCGCGATATTTTCACACATCTGACTTGCGAGAGACTGCAGCATCATCATAGGATCTCTTAGGTTTGAATTACTGAAGTCACAAAAGTGAGAAGCTGCCAACTTTTCCTTCTTCTTAAAATCTTCACAAACTTTTGCTGCAAACACACTTTTACCAAACCCAGGTCCAGCTGTCAATAACAACATCCTTGATTTTTGCTCTTTCTCAACAAACTCGATCACTTGTCGTAATAACCACTCTCTCGTGCCATGATGGAAAAACTCCACTTTACGTTTAATTTTACTCTTGAAATTGTGCTTTGCCAGTTTTTGCAAAAGATCTTCATCACTCTCTTTGCTTTGTGACAGATGACTGATCAAACTTTCGGGGGTTTCGATGTTACTTTGTTTCTCCAAAGCTGACTGATGGAGTTGTTTTATTCCATCGCGGTTTTCTTCAGTAATCTCGGCCAAACGATTGACAGAACATTCCATAGATTTAACATCATCACTCAAGCATTTTATATAATCTTCTTCATGCGCGATTGAACTTTGAAGAGCTTCGATATTACTTTGTTGCTCTACAGCTGATTGACAGAGATTTGTTATTCCATCTCGGTTTTCTTCAGCAATTGATGTCAACACTTTCATGCTCTCTTCTTCTTGTGATTTCCATTCTTTCAGTGTCTCCACATATATTTCTTCTTCAGGTCCTAAAGAACAAATTTTTAAATCATCGACATCATTCTGGGGAATGTTCAATTCTACCAAAGCCTGGGAAATTTTCTGCCATAATGATTCAAATGTTGCATTATCCACTTGAGTTGACGTCACGTGTGCATAAACTTCATTTCTAAACGACTTGAGTCGTACGATATTTGCTTGCATCGACCTGTCCGGGTCTGGAGGCATTGCATCCCAACCAGTTGATGGTAAACCACAAATGTTCCGGAAAAGAACTGTAAGTAATGTAACATCAAAGGTTTTGGAATCTGGCGGGTCACCAGATGGAGGAAAGAGTAAATCCCACTGGGAATTATTAATAACTCGAAACTTTAACCTCAAAAGATATTTTCGATTGGCGTTAAGAACTGCAGGTAATTTGGCAGGAGGATGAATAGAATCAAATGTATTTCTCAAAGCTTCAGTTCCTTTTTCAACCAAAAGTCTACTGAGTCTTGTAAAATTTGCCTTTTCCTGCAGATTGACAGAAGCCATAACGCTGTATGAGGTTTTTACTGCAACATAAAGGAAATCTTGGATAAGTTTCACCTGGGCAATCGGGTGAGGAATGAGGGTTACTTATTATATTATATTATATTATATTGTGTCCCATAAATCCCATTCCCATGTCGAGATCTCCCCAGGAAGGATGCGACATCTCCCCATTAATGATGCTTGCCAGATAATTTTACTCAACAGGGGAGAGTGCTGCCTCTCAATTGGTTAATAATTGATTGGAAAGTAAATGACTAAGCACACATTACGAATTATCATTTTATAATACCTGAAGAGTGGATATCTCTCTACAGCTTGAACTACGGGTCATACAAACAGATTTCTCTGTGTTCCGATACCTAATCACTAAATTATTCACTGTCCGGTTACCTTTCAATCAACACCTATATCAAATTACTGCATGCAAATCATTGGTAAATCCGTGATTTCAGTTCAACAATGTTAATTATGTTACAATCTAATACTGTAGCAATTGGCGCCGAGCTTTTGGTGGCACAGTGGTTAGTAGTTAGTACATCAGTATATGAACCATCAAGGTTCGATTCCTGCAATATGCAGTTGGCTACCCTGGATTCCAGAGCCTTCGACAGTAATAAATTGAAACGTCGCGAAGGCTCTGGTTCAACGGGGAGATTCTTTCATTAAACCGCGCCAATCACAAAACAGAATTAGTGGTTTTAGTACAGATTCTGTACTAAAACTATTAATTCTGTCTTGTGATTGGCGCGGTTTAATAAAAAAATCTCCCCGTTGAACCAGAGCCTTCGCGACGTTTCAATTTATTATTTACTGTCGAAGGCTCTGGAATCCAGGGTAGCAGTTGGCTGGCTATCATTTCTCCCCCAGTTGCACGAAATAAGAGTGGTTTCAGTTTGATTTCACCTAACACTCAGGGTTTTCTCCGACTGCTCTAGTTTGCCAGTCAAAAACTACTTAGACAACTGACAACATAACATAATTTATTGGCGCCATTAAAATAAAAGTTACAAAGACGAGATATAAATAATTGAAATTATAAACTGAGAAGATGACACAGGTTATCTGAATTAACTGAATGTTAAACTAGTCAGATAACCCTATAATTAATAATTCGAGCCACTGTGGGTCAACATTAAAATATTGCAAGTCAATTCCAAAATATTGTGCCGCGATTAAATAAATGATTTAAAAGAAAATTATATTTATATAAATTATAAATAAATATAAAATTGGTTAATTAAGTTAGTTTATGTTAGTATGTGTTAACAGATGTAGAGGCTAATATTCGTTAATTAATTTGATTTTCAGTTTGCGCTTGAAGCAATTCTTGTCAAACTTTTCAAAGAGTCTTCTAGGTTATTCCAAATTTTTGGTCCCTGAAAGCGTAGTGAAAACTTGCCATAATTAGTTCTGATTGAAGGAATACAATATGTATTTTTAGATGCTAATCTTGTGTCGTAATTATGCAATTGATCTGATTGACATGCAAGAAAAAATTGGCGAAAACATCACGAAGGTTATTAGTATAGAAGCCATGCATAAACAATAAATTTGAAAATATAATTAAATCTGAAAGTTTCAAAAGGCCAAGATTTTTAAAAAGAGGACTAGTATGTTCATCATATTTTGAAAAAGTCATTACCCTCATTGCTCGTTTTTGCAGTAAAACTAATGGTTTCAGAGCTGATTCATATATGTTACCCCACAATATCAATCCATATGTAATAAATGGATATATTAGTGAATAATATAGTTGAGTTAGCACTTGAGTTGAAACATAATAACACAATTTAGATGAAATACCTATATTTCTCTTAATTTCTTTTGAAACGTTTTGTATCTGTATTTTCCAATTTAAATTGCAATCAATATAAATTCCCAAATACCTTATGCTACTTTCTTCCTTGATAGCCACCTGGTTCAAATATAAGTTAGGACTAAAGCTGATTCTCTTTTGAGAGCTACGAAATATAACAAAATTTGTTTTTTCAATGTTCAAATCAAACTCAATTTATTAGCAGCTAACCATGCTGATATCTTGGTCAAATGAACATTTACTAATACTTCTAGTTCCGATAAATTTTTATTTGCACAAAATAGATTTGCATCGTCCGCAAATATATGAAATTCAAATAAATCAGAAGAACAGTTTTTGAAATCATTAATATAGAGAAGAAACAGTAGAGGCCCTAACACACTACCTTGGGGTACACCACAAATCATATTCTCCTCAGCTGAATTAATATCACCAATAGTAACAAATTGTTTTCTATTAGACAAGTATGATTTAAACCAATCATTTACTATTCCACGAACACCAAAGCACTCTAATTCTTGAGTTAAAATATGGTGATTTACAGTATCAAAAGCTTTGCTTGGATAAAAAAAAATTCCACAAGAATAACATTTATTCTCAATAGCTTTTTGTATCTTATCTATGATAAGAGTTACTGCTTGTGTTGTGGAGTGTCCTGACCTAAAACCAAATTGGTTTTCAAATAAAATCTTTTTATTCTCAACATATTTTATCAATCTTCCATACTTAACTTCTCTAATATTCGATTAAATACGGGCGATAGGGAAATGGGCCTATAGTTATTAACGCAGGTTTGCGAACTGTTTTTGTATCTGCGAAGCAGATATATTGCTATCGCAAACGTGACCGTCAGTATTACCGTTTATTATACATTTAATATGTATTCTCGTTTCTAATTGGTCAGAAAGCACCGGCTAATTTTCAGTATTCGGCATTTATTACGTATTTTCCGCCGATGACGTCATCAGCGTCCAATAATTGGTTTTTTTTGGATCGAACTTGCATCCAAAAAAATATTATTGGACTCTCTCGTGCCCAAACCCTTGCGCGGCCAAAAGCTTGAACCTATAAGCGCGCGAAAAAAACAAACAAACAATGGCCTACAGCAGATTTGCTTCGCTGAATGAAAGTGAACTCTCCAAATTATTGGCAGATAAAGATAGTGAAAGCACGAAAAAAGCCACAAAGGGGTAAATAGAAGTAGAAATAGAATATTTAGCTGACCTTTGACTTTGTGCAAGGTGTTTGATATTCAAATTGTACTTTTCCTACCTCATGAACCGGAATCGTTTTATACGTTTCTCATGTCTTTAAATGTATAATAAAACAATTATTGGATTCGGCTTTCGCATGATATTTAACAATTATTCGCCGAAGGCGAGGTGATTATCGGTGAATAAAAACCGAGACGAAGTCGAGGTTTTTATTCACGATAATCACCAAGCCTGAGGTGAATAATTGTTTTAGTATAATTCCACAGGTGATTATTTGGAAAAAAATAAAAAAATGCACATTTCTTCGTCTTTCAATTGACAAAACGGCTTCGGCCGCCATTTTGAAAATCGCTTAGGTGATTATCGCGTAATAATCACCTCAACGGTAACCAATCAGCGTGGAGAATTTTCAATAATCACCTATGTAATTATACTAACAAGAATTATTCAGACCTCGGTCTATGTTATCCGCCTCAGCTTCGCTTCGGCAGATAACATTGACCTCGGTCTGAATCAGGATCTTAGCTAGAGGGCCGTGTTGGCCGTGTTATCGCGGCCAAAAGTGGAAAAACACGGCTAGATAAAATGAACGCGGCTTCTTTATATAAGGCCGTGTACGTTCATAAAATAAGGTCTTGCTACTTACAACAGACAGAAAAATCTACTGTAAAATCTACTGTTGTTGTTGAAATTGGAAAAAGTGATCTGTGATGAGTTTAATGTTTTGATGGATAATGGGAACTGTATGGTGTTAAAATGGTTTTAAATACCCCAGGAGTTGCTCAAATTACTGGTTGCAAAGCACAGAACAAATGGCCTACAGCAGATTTGCTTCGCTGAATGAAAGTGAACTCTCCAAATTATTGGCAGATAAGGATAGTGAAAGCACGAAAAAAGCCACAAAGGGGTAAATAGAAGTAGAAATATAATATTTAGCTGACCTTTGACTTTGTGCAAGGTGTTTGATATTCAAATTGTACTTTTCCTACCTCATGAACAGGAATCGTTTTATACGTTTCTCATGTCTTTAAATGTATAATAAAACAATTATTGGATTCGGCTTTCGCATGATATCAAGAATTATTCAGACCTCGGTCTATGTTATCCGCCTCAGCTTCGCTTCGGCAGATAACATTGACCTCGGTCTGAATAATTCTTGATATCATGCTCAGCCTCATCCAATAATTGCTTAATGTTAACACATAGCCATTCAGCGACGAGCTTATATAATTTAAGCCAATTTAAGCCAATTAGCGATTCGTTTACATCAATTGTTTACATCGTGCCGGCATCTAACCTGCGAACGGGCATACTTTGGCCTCGTCGGGCCTCGTGTATAAATCGTGTTTATATTCTTTCAAAAATATCTTGATATTTTTATCAATTTATCTTGAATTGGCTTTTTCTCGCCATTCTACTTGCGATATTATTCCGAAGTTATTTATCAACATGGAATCTTATCCTCATCTGGTAAGTAGTCAAATACCACATAATATATATTTAAATACCAAATTTGTACAAATATATGTCCCACATATTTTATAAATATACATGAGTTCGCCAGTTCGGCAAATATTTAATACTATACTATCTATAGTTAATATTGCCGTATCTTCGGCGTAGAGTTTACATGGAATGCACTCTGGAATTTTTTTATTAATATATTACACTGTATAAAATATTGGATATTTTCGAGGATATTTTAAGCCATTTGTCAACATAGTTCACAAAAAGATTTATACAGTATTAAAAACAATCCTTCTGTGACTTCTGTAATATTTTAAACAGTGAAAACATTCTCAGGAGATATTGAATTAAATCCTGGTCCTGTATTTCTGTATATTGACTCCATAACTCTGTTCAAAACAACAGTCCAACTATAAAGCTGTCATCAAATGTAGTGTTAGAGCAAAGCTTGAAGATGTTATCAGTTAAAATACTTATACATTTTGGTTTTACACATTAGAGTTAATTAAACAAAATTTTTACCAACATTTTCAAATAAAAGAATCCTCACCCTCCCGAGCCTCATTACATTGTCATTTTGCTTTCTAACATAAATATTTTTCTTTAGAGATTAATACAAGAATGAAGAATAAATGTACTGGATATTGGCTGGATAATTTTGTCAGAACAACCAACTTGCAAGACAATCTTACCTAAATTCATTAGTATGGAAAATAACTTAACAGCTACAATGAGTAATCATATATTATATGGTGGATTTGATCAATGGCACACAATGTACAAAACTAAACTTGTGATACCTTCTACTCAAACCGATAATCTCCCACAACACAATTGTTTTTGTGTGAATGTGCTGTACGTGTTAAACCGAACAGTGTGGTATATCATTAACTGTGCACAGAACTGGAATTTAATTATATACTTCACTCATGACCTTCAAAACATTCTCAATTATTCAGTGGTCTTCGACATGTTCACCAAATATTTTGTGTATGTTACTCAACAGTTAACATTGGCAAGTGTAAACAACAAGTGACATAACTTTTGCTTCATATATGATTACAATAAAGTTTTGAAAATTTGATGAGTATGGATTGAATTGACAGGTGACAGTTTACTAAATAGCCGGCTGTATAGACACTTTGAATATTGTTTGCATGAAATTTTTATTTTCTGACTGCATAATTATCTGTTACAATCATAATCACTTTATAAAGTTAGTTAAATTTTCTTGGTGCGGGGGTGGGGAGGGGGGAGGACTTACCCTGCCGCTCTCCCCGCTGTGTACAGCCCTGTTTTAAATCTTATCTGCTATTATAATAAGTGATGAAATATTTT